>KZ062180.1:6755-72102 GCA_002091835.1 Anopheles maculatus | reverse complement strand
AACCGCTCTAATAAGTGTGTTTGTATGTGTACTAGTCTAGAATTGAAAACGAACTTGTGAAAGTCATAACTAAACTCTTCTCACTATCTCTTCCTCTAGGTTCCCAACCAATCGTGTGCTATAGAAGAAGGTTTGCAGATTGAGACATTATTTTGGCGAAACAAATCAATAACTAGTTCATATTGGCTTTGCCCGTGTCCGTTTTGGAAACTCTACCGAAATATTGCTAGCGACACTCATGAGAAAGAAATACATTGTCATCCCCACAAAACACAACTCTCTCTGTCTCTCTCGCTATCTCTCTCTGCCTCATTGGTACATCCAATACGCTTAACCAGTTTGCTTAATCATTAAGAATACTATACACGTACGAACAAGGATAAAATCTATCTACTTGGCTATTGCGGGGATGGGTTGCGGATAAAGAAAAGCGAATGGCGATCCTTCTGTCGTAAACCCACGGCGGCAAAATCAAGGCATAATTATTAGTGCTGAGGCTACTGCAAGATACTGGACCATCCTGTTTTTGGATCACAAACTCTCGGCCAATACACGCATTAAAATTGGTCTGAAATCGATTAAAATGATAAGCCTAATAAATTAACGAATCAAATACACTGCACTGCACTTGTCCCTAGTTCTGGCGACTGGTGTCTGATAGCCATTAGTCTTGTGTGTCCACCAACAACAACATCAACAACAACATTGAACTAATTGTACCCCGGGTGAGATTAAAACATTGCAATAATTCCGCAACAACTTACCGGAAATGTGTTTATGTGTGCCTAAACGCATGATGCGTTTTTTTCCGGACTAAATTATACTAAAGATTTCATTTAACAGAAGGCGAGAAAAACTAAAAAAAACTCATTAAATTAAACACTGCTTTTCTGCTTCGATCAGAGTACGAGCTACGCTTACACCGTCAAGGATGTGATAAGCTGCTGACAGAGCTTACCGTACTCGTACTGATCGCCCGAGATCCGCCGCAGCTTAATGCCCTTGCTTGTATTGCTGTCTTTGCTGTTCCGGCCTTCGTACACTTGCAGCTCAATCTGCAACCCACCGGAAAACTCCAGACTTAGGTTTGATCTCGCATCCGATCCGGAACCGTTCCGTCCCGTAGACGACCCACACGTACCATCTCCTCCCGCCAGCTGATTCGCACGTCCCCCGTCATCTCCGGTTGCTCCCGTCCCAGCCGACCTGTTGCTATTTGGATCCGTACCGGCCATTTTGCTGCTGCCATGCCCACTCCCACCAGCCACACCGTAAACGCAACCCTTCGGTGGCATCGTCGAGTCTAGCGTTCGCTTTACCATCTCTAGAATGCGAACCGAATCAAGCGACGAACATTCCTGTGGCAACGGCAACTCATAGCACTCGTCCGAACTTTTCGAACTGTCGCACAACGAGTCCGGACTCAGCCGAGCACCATCCTGCTCCGAGTTCGAATCAGCACTCTTAAAACCCGAACTCGAAGCGGACGGTTCCTGGCTGGGGGACAGATTCGAGTGGTTCGAATCATTGCTCAGACTGTCATCGCTAAAGCCGAGCGATTTGTCACTGCCCCGCCGCACGTACGATTCACTAATGTCGGACGTATCGAGCTTGGCCGAGGTGGTCGTCGCAGTTGAGTTGTTCTCCGTGTCCAGGCTTGCCTTCCGCCCGACACCACGCGTTATCGACGGCATGTCGCTGGTCGGTTCCGTGATGAGCAGTCCCGAAAATCCGAGCCCACTCGTCGTCGCACTGCTACCCGTCTGACAGTTGAGCGAATCGTCACTATCGCCGTGGCTTGAGTCGGACAGGGCGACCAACGTTATCTCGCTGCCCTGCACATCGGTCAGGCAGATCTGCGGGTGCGTGTGCTGGAAGCTAAGATCTTCCGGCGACGCATTTGCCGAATGGCTCTTAAACGGTGCTGCCCCAGCCGCCGCAGTCGAATGTTCCTCCTGAATGATGCAAAGATTGTTCGGCGATGTTGGTGGCGTGGCGGAGATGCGCATTGTTTGCGGTGGTGGCGGCGGCAACAGCCCATAGTTCTTCGGGTCGAAATAGTTGACCGGTGTGGTAGCGCCGGAGTAACAGCCCGCCACTATCCGGCCGGAAAAATCGATCTCCACACTGTTGACGATATCCATGCTTCATTGCAGGCAACGGACGGGAAGGGAGTCGTAGCAGCGGAGGATGTTCCACGGGTAATGGAACCACCGGCCATTGTGATACTTCCCGCACCACCACCACCACCACCCGTGTTCAGTGTACTGAGGCCACGGGTAATCTGATGCATTGGAGATGCAGCACCACCGCTGGCCGATCCGCTCGAGCTGCCCATGTTCCCGCTACACCCACTAACGATCGAGGCCGGCGGTCCGGGTAGGATCGGCGAGGAGCAACCGCTGGCGTAGTAAACAGGCGAAGGACACCCACTGTTGCTATTGCTGCCCGTGTACTCCAAACCGGATAGATGGCACATTCCCGTACTGGAGGCAGCATTCATCGACATTCCGGTGGCCGGTGCCATAAGGTTCGGGAATCCGTACGGATTGCCAAACGCTCCGAATGTTGCTCCGCCTGCCCCAGCTCCACCTCCGCCCGCACCAATGTAGCTAGGCTGCATACCTCCCCCCATCGGGAAGCCCGTAGGCCGTCCACCAGCCATGGGATAACCAGTTCCGGCTCCACCACCGTGCCGTAGCGTCGCATTCAACGGCGAAACACTCTGGCTGTGCTGTAACTGCAACATATTCAGACCCGCATCCAGCGTTCCACCCATCATACCGGTACCGCCAACTCCCGCCACTGGCCCAACATTTCCGCCCCGCACAAGTCCCAACTGGTGGCCGACTTCGTACGGCATTGTGCGCGTGTTCAGGATGCTGTTGGCCGTTTCGATCTGTAGCCGGTTCTCCTGCACCAGCTTCTCGAGCCCCGGCACAAGCGAAAGCATCACATCGTGCGGTACGCTTATGTCCGGGTAGGTTGTGCGATCGTCCATAAACGCTTTACAGTGCATCGGCGAACCGGGCAAGCTGACGGAATTGTCCGCTAGTGGAGGGCTGGGCGTGATTAGTAGGTTGTTGCGCTGCTGCGAGGCTGCTATCGCTGCGGCGTGCAAACCTTTCTGCAGCTGTTGACACTCTTGGAATGGGCCTTGGAACTGGGACGTTATGCGGGAACCTTCGGACGCACGGCGCACCGGACTGTAGCGACCTGTTCAACGAGAGGTAAGCAGTTGAATTGTTTTAGCGTTCGTGTGAATGCACTGCGGACGTTTGACATGATATGTGAAGCGGAATTATGGTTGGATGAGCAGTCAAACGTATGGATTAACAAAATAGACTGATTATAACGATATTTTAGGACGTCCACGACGAGGCACGTTAGGCTCAAATTGAGATGAGTGTGATAACGGTGGTGCTTGACCCAGAAAGACCGGTATATTAGTTTGGAAGAGGATCACACTAGAAGATGGTCAGATTAAAGGCTCTCTGCTGCAGTTCCCGAACGTTAAATCAGTCTATTTTTGTTTAATGCATACGTTACCATAAAACAAATTAAACAAGCATGAGATAAAGCGTGCAAGACACAAAGCATGCTCTTCTACCGCAGCCAACGAAACAATACACAGTTACATTTTAAACACCAAATAGCGCTACATTTGCGATCGTTCTAGCTAGCGCCACGATCTAATGATGTGTGAAGGGATTATGGGAGTGAAACAAAACATAAAAACAAACGATAACGAAGCTTAATTAATGGTGTTAATGTGATGGCTATGTGTCGCTGTCCCATTCCGGTTCGGTTCGCATTCAAATGGTCGGGTTAATCGGCGAGTGTTTCGATCCATCTTCCAATGATATGGCGCGCGCAACCCATTCTTCCAAACGAACGATCATCGTCGTCGTCGTCAGCTGCTGGCCAGCCATTACTTACCAATTTCTTGTACCGTCGGAAGCTTACATGTTCGGGTGGCGTACCGTCTGTTACAGATCTGCGACTGTACCACCGATTGCTGTTGCTGTTGCAGCTGCTGGTGTGCTGGCGGCGGTGTTGGAACAGCCGGACACGGACCCAACACGCCTGCAAGGTTCGAATGATGTGCCGCCGGCGCATGCTGACTGAACGTAGGTGGCGCCTGTATCGATGCTGACAGTATCGACGGTCCGACCGGCTCAAGTGGACCGTGCTTAGACACCGGCGCTGCAGTCGGACCGCTATTCGGTCCGGTCCCCGACGATGGCGACGAACATGCCGACGCAGACGACAACAGCGAAGGTGGCAAATAGTCTCGGTTCATGCGCGCTTCTACCTCCCGTATCAGGTCCGGGCTTATCACTGTGTGGCACCGTCATAGCCAAAATGTGTGTGTGTGTGTGTGTGTGTGTACGTGTGTCAAATGTGCGGCAACAGCGGTAGCGCCAATTTGTGTGTGTTTGTTTCACGGAATATCCCCATCGAGGAGGGTATTTGTTTGTAGAGATTTTGGTGTTTTTGTTTGTTTTTTGGTGCTATACAGCACAAACATTGATGCACATGTTTTTCGTTTCAGAACAAAAAATCGTATTTACACGAGGAAAACCAATGGAGAAAAAAAAACATGAGGAAGAAAAAAGGGAAAAAAGGCAAGGCGAAAAATAAAATTGGTGTGTAAAAATAAAAGAAAAAATGGCAAAAGAAATTTAAGAGGAAAGGATAGCACGAAGTAAAACGCTGCTCACTAAACAGAGCTCATTTAAGTGTAAACAATAACAAAATAATTATAGCAGCAAACAAAAACTCGAAATCACAAATAAAACAAGAAAGAGGCTCAAGGAACATCAATTCGTACGAAAGGTTTAAAACAAATCGCGTGCAAAATAGTTGCAAAAAAAACCTAAATTTTCTGAGCTAAAGGAATGGTTTAGCCACATGCAACAAGGGTAACAAGAGAATCTACAACTCAAGCGCGACAAACCAACATCGATCCTAAAGTTGCGAGAAGCGAACACGTGATTCGAATCTTGCGCTTGACCACTGATGTGGTTTAACTATCGTTCGAACCCGGCTCTCCCCCCCCTAACTTACCGGGCGGACGTTCCATAACGGTCAGCAGACCGGTACGTCGCGTTCTGCCTCCTCCACCTCCTCCTGCTCCCCCACCTCCGCCACCAGCACCCGCCGATCCGCTAACGCCGCCACCGGTCGAGGGAGCTGGGGAGTGTGCCTGCGGTGGTTCCATCGGTGACGCACTCCCGGCCGATAGATCATCGGTGCAACCGACGGTATGACGTTTGGTGCAACCGCGACCGTGCATGTATCTAAAAGAAAAGCAAACAAAACGAACGTTATCGAGCGCGACAATCATACACAGTGGCGGAGGACAGCGGTTTGAATGAACGGTTGCATAATTTCCCTATCGATTCTAGCAGCACGCGGGGACTCATTATTATACCATCTTCCGGGTTTCATCTATGCCTAGGCCCGAGCTCATCATTTACATCCGAAAAGGAACTATCGCCGTGCGTTGTTTCGCGCAAAAATGAAATTCAGTTTCGGACACACTGCTGTGTAGAGTTGTGCACAATGAGTAAGAGTGAGTGAGTGAGTTTAATCTTGCAAAGGAGTTTATAGTTTCAACTCAGCATAAAGATTTTTTATGACTCTCAATCTTTGCGCTGACTAGTGACTCCTTTTGGCTTCAAACTCACTCCTTTTGGCTTCAAACTCACTCCTTATGGCTTCAAACTCACTCCTTTTGGCTTCAAACTCACTCCTTTTGGCTTCAAAATCACTCCTTTTGGCTTCAAACTCACTCTCACTCGCTGCGCCGACTAGTGGCTTACTCCTTTTGGCATCAAACTCACTCTCACTCGATGCGGCAACTATTGACCTAGACTTCCTCACTTTAATTGAGTGAGTTTGAAGTCAAAATTAGTTGGTCACTAGTTAGAAGCGAATGAGAGTGAGTTTGAAGCCAAAAGGAGTGAGACACTAGTCTGTGCAGCCAGTGAGAGTGAGCTTGATGCCAAAAGGAGTGAGTTTGAAGCCAAAAGGAGTGAGTCTCTAGTCGTGGCAGAGGGTGAGAGTGAGTTTGAATCCAACAGGAGTTACTAGTCGGCGCAGAGAGTGTGAGTGAGTTGAAACGTAGAAAGTAATTTAAGAATAAGTTTAAAGTAATTTTTTTCATGAATCTTTAAAGAGTGAGTCAAAGATTCAAATCCTTGTAACCACTCACTCACTCTGATTCAACTCTGCGAAAAGAGTGATTATTCTCATCTCTACTGCTGTGTCAATCTCTCTCTCTCTCTCTCTCTCTTTCGCTTTGCGGTGACATAACGCGGGTACGAAGGATTACCATTGCCGGCACGTTCTTGTACCGGACCGAACGACCGAACAGCAAAAGGTTCTCTGATTATGCGACACTCTGGCTACGCTACGGCACTTCATTTAAGTAAATCCAGTTAAAACATACCGTTACAAGAGGACACTATCGATCAAACTTACATCATTTATCCGTTACTGTATGCGGTTGAAGATTTCAATCCGCCTTCTCCTAAAAGTGAAGCTCGTCTTGGTAGCTTTACGGTCGTTTATTGCAAAGCACACCCGTCTATTGCGGAGCATGATAAGCGGAACCATTTCTTTTATCACAACGTGCGTACATCTGCTGCTGTGTTCGTTACTTTCGAAAATCAAAACTAATCCAAAAAAAAGGGAAAAAAACGAGTACGATTGTTACGCACATACATTGTATTGAAAATCGAAAACCTCCGAATCCGGGGTGAGAGAATGGGAGAAAGCAAACAAACAAAAGGGCATTGGGGCTACGCGTCACGAGCGACGCACGGTTCCGATAGGAAGCTCCCCGCGTCTAAACAAAGTGTCCGCCTGTAAGCAGTGTGTGTGTGTGTTTTGATTTTAAACGTACTGACGAAGTGCGTACCTTTCCATTCAAGGCCACAACACAACAGAATCAACCATCCAATCCAAACGCTATCCAACGCTGTAGCGTCCGTTCCGAAAAAAAGTAACAAACCAGTAAAACAAATAAAACAACATTCTGTACAACACTTCTGCTGACGCATTTTTGATAAGCCATGGGTTGGCAAGAGGAAACGTTCCCATTTTTTGTACACTTCTACATCTCAGCAGCATTAGATCGTGCGGATCTAAGAGCACTGTCACCGCCGGTGGTTCGATACTGTACCTCTGTATTTCATCGTTGGAATCATCGGTTCCCTCACTGTTGGGCGTCTGAAGCATCACGTGGTCCATGATCATCGCGGCGGAACTGTTTACACCACCGCCAAGCGGTCCAATCGAGGAAGGAACCGAACCCGGCACCAACACCGTACCATCCACGCCTTGCTGTGCTTGCGTTTGTTGCTGCTGGGACTGTTGTTGCTGCGACGGCTGCTGCTGTTGCTGCGGTTGCTGGTGTGGATGGTGTTGATCGTGGAAGTTTGTAGACGACGAAGGATAGTAGATTTGCAGATTTGCTCCACCATCCGATGCCCGCCGTCCAAAGGAGCTTGCTGGAATTTACAGAAGAGAAAGAAGGAAACAAAACAGCGGCCATTAGCGAAATCGGGTGATACTAAACATGCCGCACCGTGGGTTCTATTTTTTTGGTTGGACCCCCGGACCCGGAAAGCTATTTACTCACTTGCACCCATCACAGTCGGTGGCTTCAGCAGATGCTGATCCTTAATGGTCAGATTGTGTATCGGTTGATTCTGCAGCGACGGAATGTTGATCGGCACGTTCGGGGTCGGCGGAATCGATGGTTCGTGCACACCGCCACCAATCTTGAAGCTGATCGGTACGACATTCGGGTTCACCAGCACCTGCTCGTGTGCCACATCGCCCGGCCCCACCGTGTGCCGCCGCGTATTGCCACCCGCTCCCGTACCATTCGCACAGCTCGGCGGGAACAGATAATGATCGCCGGGCGCCGTCGTTTCGGACGATTTGATCGTACCGGGCGAAGCGGTGGTTGGGGTGGTGGCCGTCGATGCGGCCGTCTCCAGATCGTACTTCTCCAGATCCTCGGTTCCGGCCAAACCGGATGATATGTTCAGTATGGTCGAGCCGACGCTCGTCAGCGGGCTTAACCGTTCGAGCGAATCGTTCTTGATGACCTCGGTCCGATCGACGACGCCGGTCGTAATACTGGTCTTGCGGGAGCGCGAATACGCAAGGCTGGCGTGGTGCTGCAGTCGGCCCTTCTCCTTCCGCTTCTGGCGCAGCTTGTCCACCAACAAATTGTAGATGGCGTAGATATGGTCGAACCGGCTTTCGTGCACGGACTGCGCAATCATGTCCGCAGTTAGGCCGGGCAGCTGCAACATGTGCGTCATTACGACCGTGTCCAGATTTTCCGTCTCGCGCGGCGGTTGCCCTATAATCGTACCGCTCCCCACGCTCAACCCATAGTCACCCGCCTCCAGCATGGGAATGGAATTGTACTGCTCCAGCCAACGGTGGTGAGCGATCTGTTTCAGCGTGTACCGACGTTCCGGTTCCACCACCAACATGTGGCGTATCAGTTGCTCACATTCCTGGGACATGAAGAACGGTATCCGAAACTTGCCCGCCACCACCACACTGCGCAGATCGTGCAGGGTCGAACCATCGAACGGAAGTGCTCCGCACACGAGCACGTACAGCACCACGCCCAAGCTCCATATGTCCGACTTCGGGCCATCGTACTCCACACCCTGAAAAACTTCTGGCGCAGCGTACGGAGGTGACCCACACCACGTCCGCAACGGTTGGCCCTCGATGAAGGTGTTGCTAAATCCAAAGTCTGCCAGCTTTACGTTCATCTCCGTGTCGAGCAGCACGTTTTCGGCCTTCAGGTCCCGGTGCACGATACCCTTCCGGTGGCAGTAGTCCACCGCGGCCACTATCTGCGAAAAGATGCGGGCCGCTTCCTCCTCCTTCATGCGCCCGTTCGCGACCAGATGGTCGAATATCTCGCCCTGGGCCGCATGTTCCGTCACCAGGTAGATCTTGTTGCGTGACTCCATGACCTCGTACAGGCGCGTAATGTGCGGATGATGTAACACCTTCAGTATCGATATTTCGCGGAACGTCTTCGCCAGGTTCTCCTCGTCCAGACATGTTTTATCGATTATTTTAATTGCAACCTAAGCGAGAAAGCGGAAGAAAGCGGCGTGCGAACAAAATGGAAGAAAGTTTGAGTTAGCATGAAGTTGTGTAGGACAGAGGCTAAACGCTAGGTATCTGTGGACATTAAATAAAGAAGAGCATGTTCAGCAATCCCCAAATACTGAGACCATTACCGACAACAAGCCTTCTGATACTCTCGCTTCCAAAAATGCGTTCAAAGGGGCCCCCGTGAGCAGTTCATAAAACGTAAAACTTTTTTATGTTTTCTTATTTATTATCGAGGTCGGTGGGTTATGTCAATAAAGCGCGGATACCTCCCCACCGGTGCTTCGAAACAAAACGTGTCGGAAGATAGGACTCAGCACTTCAGCAGTGCTGTGTGAGTGTGACTGTGTGCGTGCGAGTGCCGATTAATTATTCAGAACATCTGATTCGACCCGAGCTCGCGCCTCATTACGGTAAAAGTGAGGTCACACAGCAGCACAAATCGCGGGCAGAATGAATGCAAATATTTTCAACCCTTGGCAACCCTATCCCTCCCTTCTTCTCCCCTTTTTCCTTCCTGTTTTCCAAGCCCTCCCGTATATACATATCCGTAAAAGGACTTATTTTAAACTGTCCCAAGGCATAAAATTGGACGGACGCGAGGCCCAAAACAAGGACTTTGTACGGAGCGCGAAAATGTCCTTTGGCACAACAATGTGTCGGTGTACCGTTTATGGGTCATCATACTGGGTGTGGAGGGAGGACACCACCCTTTCTTCGCGTCATCAACTCAGATTGCTACGTAGGGTCAGTCTTGAGCACTAGAGTTACACAAACCATCCACAGTTACACAATTTCCACACGACCTCGGAGACCCTCCAGCCCCATCTCGTCCAGTCCAGTCCGGTGCATGTGTGTATCCGGGGAGGCGGCTCGTTTTCGATTGGTTCCATTTTAAACTTCTAGTCAAGCCTCCGTTCTGAATTTATAAAAGCATCGGCAACAACACGAACAACGAGGAACAAGGAAACCAAAAAAAAGGCAGCACTTTCCTTCCAGGACCAAGAGTGTCCTGCTGCTCGGGCGGGGGCTTGGTTTGACCATAATAGATGGATTTCCTTCATTTTTAGGTCATTAAAAGTTCACCATTTCCTACCTATTGCTACGGGTACAGCAGCAGTTTTGCTGTTTCCTTCGCGGTCTCTCGATTCTCTCTTTCTCTCGCTTTCCCCGGTCGCCGACGCAGCAGCAGACACACACACACGGGCACCGGAATTGCATCGGTTTGGGTTAGCATATCCTTCGTCCGGGCAGTCGTGACGAAGCGCGTATTGTACGGCGAGAACTCCACTGCCTGATCGATTCGTCCTCGGCCCTTTGATACACACAAATGGTGCATTATTTCGAGGGCTCTACCTCTAGTACGAAACGTTCGTCATTTTACCTTACCCGTTTGCGGAGGGAACAAGCCTCCTATCCCCCTCTCTCTCTCTCTCTCTCTTTGATCGATGCCGTGCATTTTTAGCTCCAATGTCCTCCAACAATTGGAACCAATCCAATGATGGGTTTCACAATCGGAGAAAGAAATGAGTCCGAAAAGCGCACACAACCTTCCAAACACACCAAGAGAGAGAGAGAGGATCGATTATTGTGATGAATGTGGTTGATCAATTCTGACCGGGATCAAAACAAATTTGCAGCAGAAATAGAAGAAGATGGCTGTGGCTTTTGATTAAAAAGCGACAACAACAATAACAACTAAACAAGGGCCAATGTGTCGCAACAAAACAACAAACCAATATGCTAACATAAATGACACATTCAAGCCGATCTTGTTTGCGATGACAATTAACACGTCGCACAGCTTTTGCCACAGTTTCATCAGCTGATATTAACCTTCCAGAGCAGACACACATAGACCCGTCCCACCTTACCTGCTTCCATCTTTTTTCCATGCCTCCCCGTTAGCACACACGTGATTATTGCTATGTTAGACACAACTCTACTCAACACTTTCGCGTCATATCATATCGTACAAGATGCTTGGTTATGGTTAGCTTCCGGCAAGAAGGAAGTGGTACATAGGATGCGTCTTTCAAACAACAGACCTCCGTGCGATCGGGTGCAAAAAGATAACGTTATCAACCTTGGTAACGATGGGTAATGCGCCCCGCTACTGGCCACCGCATACGTTCTCCAGATTGAAGATGGATAAACGTTACCAGGGTAGGCGCAATATCTTATGTACGATAGTGGACAACAGGAACATGTTGTTCAGGAAGCATTTAATTAACAAAAAAGTGCCAACTTTTTTTCTTCTTTTGATTACTTTGGAGGTGTTTTAACAAGCCTGACTCGCTGCTCTATTGATAAGCAAATCGGCCTCCTGCTTAAAACCGGCTGCAACTATCGGCACCAATGAACCTTATCGAGCTACGAAGACAGGTTTGCTTCCAAGCCACGTTCACCCAATGCACATATAACCAGTTGGCCGATGGTCACTATCGTAGTTAGCAGCAAATTTCTCTTCAAGGTTTTTACCCCGACAGCTGACCTTTAACCTCGCGTACGCGGGCATTCAAGAGGGGGGCGGCGAGGTTATGGTTTGGTTTTATGATTATGTATTGTCTTGTTTTATGTCACCATCGTCTGCAATACGGGCGATAGCATTAATGTATGTTTCGTGTAACACTTGTCGTTAATTCTTTAAATGTGTTTTGTTTAGTTAAAGTAAAACGCATAAATAAAGTTTAATCGTTTTCTTGCATAAGAAATGTGTTATATTCAATTTATAACATTATTCAATTGAATTCAATAACATTTCTTCATCAATATTCCTATACAAGTATCAGTTAGGGCAATGTTGTACAATAAAAATTTTATCAAGATTTGTGTACAATAAGCTCAAGTTTATGAAATTTCTATGAAGTATTTGATACAAAACCATAAGCACACCTTTACGCCCGGTGGGCTCATCGTCGATAAAAGGCACTTCCAACTGACTTCATTGGTGTCCAAAAGAATTAAATTTTTTTACTGAAAAAAATCGACCTTAGCCTTATTAGCCATGCTTGTGGCATTAATTTTGCAGAATTCTTCACAAATCTGTTGTGGTTTTATTTTATTTTACTTCCAAAGTTAATCATAATACTAAAACCCTAATGTTGCGCCGTACAATGCTTCTAATGTTTGACAGAAGTTACCAAAAAAGGTCATTTTTTTATAATTGATCAGTCGAGGGTAGGCAGTTGTGCGATGTAAATTTTTAACTATTACATTTATTACAATCGTGTTCTTCCGTACGCGTCCGTTTCGTTCCGTTGCCAACTGTCGATTGATAATAGGGCGATCACCTCTTTCCTCTCTCACGCACACTACGACACATATCGATGATCGATGAAATGTTTCACCTGTTTCCAAAGATGCCATTATTATGCTATAATTAACCTTATGCTATAATTCCGTTCTGGCCCTCCAAGCCTTTTGTATAAACATCCTCCCCCCCCTTGATATGACATATCAACACGAACGTAAACAAATAATCCTATGCCACTACGCTAGCACTAAAACACTTGGCATGCTCCTGAGCTCATCACTATCATCTCTCCCATCAATCTTGTTTCGATTCTGCTATCAACTTAAAACTCAGTTACATTTTCCATGGGGGTTGGCAAAGGTAAAATACATATCTTTGTAATCGGACGCTTGTAAATTCCCATGGTGGTACGCACCGATACAACACGCGTTATACCGTCTCTTCCAGGGTGAGTATTGACAATACGAGCAAGAGGCCATCTGGTTGTCGGTAGTTGTTCGTCGATGAGTATTACCATCCGTCCGATAGTTAACTCATTGTTCTGCTCGTGCCCCATAGTGTCTCTCTGAAGTTCTTGCAAATATTCCTTTTTCCAGTGAGCCCAGAAACGTTGCACGTGCGCTTGTAACCTCCAGTAGTGATCCAACCGATTCAATGGTACGTCGTGGAACTGCGGCTCAGGAAGCGCTTGCGGTGACGTGCCGATTAAAAAGTGACCGGGAGTTAAGGCAGCCAAGTCATCTGGATCTTCTGTAAGAGGAAGCAACGGTCGCGAATTCATTATCGCTTCGATTTGTGTTAGTATAGTGTACAGATCTTCGAATGACAAGCGAGAAGCTCCGAGCTGACGATACAGATGGTTCTTTGCGACCTTCACCGCAGACTCCCAAAGCCCGCCGAAATGAGGAGCCCTTGGGGGAGTAAAATGCCAGGTTATACCTCGTGCCGTACAAAACTCGCTCACTTTTTGTCCTTCCTCTTTTTCAGCAATAAGTGACCCAAGCTCCACTATCTCGTTGTTGGCTCCTTCGAAATTTTTTCCGTTGTCGGAGTGGATGTGGCTGGGTATACCCCGACGAGCGATGAAACGGCGCAGAGCTGCTAGGAATGCAGACGTTGACAAGTCACAGGCCAATTCGAGATGTACGGCCTTTGTAGCGAAACAAACAAATACGCAGAGGAACACTTTAGCTGGTGCTGCTCTCCTGTGTACCGGCTTTAGGTAAAAAGGACCGGCGTAATCTATGCCCACGTTGTTGAAGGGTCGACTTGGCACCACTCTTGCTTCGGGTAGTTGCCCAATACGCTGGCAAGCACTAACAGGATTCATACGGAAACATCGAAAACATTCACGTGTTATGCTTCTCACCAAACGTCGAGCATCTAACGGCCAAAACTCCTCACGAACGTGGCTTATGAGCGTGCGTCCTCCAGCATGTAGGAGCTTCCAATGGTAATGCACCAAAATACTCCTCGTAAACGGGTGTCTTTTTGGCAAAAGAGCAGGATGTTTTGCCTGAAAGGGCAAATCGGATAGATTCAATCTTCCCCCGACACGAAGTATGCCTTGCTTGTCCAAAAACGGGCTGAGATTTCTGATTGACGACGTTTTTTCCACAGGCTTTCCCTTCTGAAGAGCACGAATTTCGCTTGCGAATGCGTCCTTTTGACACATACGTACCAGGAATGTTTTCGCCCCGTCGTTCTGTTCGGGCGTCAATATGATCGATACAGGATCATTGGTGGGTTTAGTTCGCGCCTTAAGCCTCAGGGCATGATGGTCTCCGAATTTATAAAGAGCAGAATGTGGCGAGTTGGTCCCGCTTGGCTGTCGTTACCTTCGTCCGAATGGCCTTCTGCCGAGCCTTCCATTCCGACAGAATTGGACAAAGAAACGCGTTTGTTGGTTGCCGTTACCAGTGCCACCCCTGCAGTTAATTTTTGGTTCACCCAACTTTTGAATGATTTTTACATGCCGGTTGAATTCATCAACTAACTTATGTAAATCAGTTGCAGATTCATGACGCAACTGCGGGATGCCAAACATATGCTTGAAGTGCATCTTTTGTAACAAATATTCATTTGAAAATCGTTCCGTGAGTTCCTGCCAAGCAATCGAATAATTTGCTGCACTAAGGGGTATAGATTCGATCAATCTAGCTGCTTCGCCTGTTAGAGCTGCTCGTAGGTAGTGGAACTTTTGTATGTCATGAACAGTGGCATTGTTATGGATTAAAGCCTCAAAAGTATCACGAAACGCCATCCATTGCATTATACTACCATCAAATTCGGGCAAGGAAATAGGAGGTAACTTTACGTTGTTCGTAATTTCAACGGAGCGTTGCTCAAGCTCTGACCTCAAAGATTGTGCTGGATGAGTAGGCATTCGCTCTAGCATGGCACTTTTCATCGCGATGAATCTTTCTTCAAAGTTGTCCATTAATTCTTCTTCTTCCAATTTTTCGGTTTCACTCGGCGCTAGCAGGCATAATTGTAAATGGATTGTTTCGAATTCTTTTTCCATTCCCTCAATAGTTTGGAGACGTACAGGAACAAGCTGCTCGTGGAGTGCGGGTTGGAAGCTTGAGATGAACACTTCGTTTCTCTTCAGTTTTGTAAAAAGCGAATTCAATTTCTGCCTCAACGTTGCGATATCACTCATTTTCGTAGCTCTGAAGAAAAATTAGCGGGAAACCGAAGCTGCTGCTGCAAAATTACGATGGCCGGTACGCGAAGCCAAAACAGGAAACACACACTGCTACAGAAGAATAGTTGCTTGGCGGGAAACACACGATTCAGTACGCGACGAAGTATGTATCACGCGCGGAATAAAACACTCACGAGAACGGTTGCGTAACTGATTGTCACTAAGGATCGTTTAAGGGACTTCACACGCACAAAAAAGGGTTCTTTTACGGCAAGGCGCCAAACAGAATAAACCGCGATGGCAGCGACAAGGCGTCGCTTCAGGAAATCACGATGGCTGTAGCAAGACGCTATACCAAATTCTCCTGACTGGCTAAGTAGCCTAATGCGAGGCTGCGGTGAGCCGGATTTGGCAACGGAACGATAATAGAGGAACACGGACACACAGCAAACAGAGTTCGAATAAATACACAGCTCAGTCTCAGTACATAACTGCTCAATTCGTTACCAAAGCGCAACACGATTTACGTTCAAACACTTTTTATCGAATGATCCTTTACACGGGACGAACCAACATTCACAACAGCTATTATTATTATTTTTTTTTTTATAACTTTTCAACATAATGTTTATCAAACACCGTAGTAATCCTGGTCACGGCACCATATGATCAGTCGAGGGTAGGCAGTTGTGCGATGTAAATTTTTAACTATTACATTTATTACAATCGTGTTCTTCCGTACGCGTCCGTTTCGTTCCGTTGCCACTGGTGATTGATCATTAGGGCGATCACCTCTTTCCTCTCTCACGCACACTACGACACATATCGATGATCGATGAAATGTTTCACCTGTTTCCAAAGATGCCATTATTATGCTATAATTAACCTTATGCTATAATTCCGTTCTGGCCCTCCAAGCCTTTTGTATAAACAATAATTTAAGTCATCAAACACCCTTTTATGAAGGCCTGGCTACATGACCCGAGATGTCAAAAAGATTTCGGTTGCAAGGGGGGGGATTACCGAAAAGCTCACGTCAAAACCATCTCAGCTCGAGCAGGCGAAATCTGCTGCAACCGAGAAGTTTGACACCTGACCGTGATGCCAAAATGCGAGAAAGAAGAAGAAGAAGAAATAAATCAAAACAAAACCAACCGAAATCAGGGCATGTTTAAATCTTAAGCTTAACACTAAATATATCACGACATTACGCTAAAATCACGAAAAGAGATGTAAAAACTGGTTCTCTTTGCCTTTGCCTACCTAATCCACTGAATGTAAATAAACAAATGGTTTTTTTTTGCTGGGATACAAAAAATGGGCTTATTTGGCGCACATGTAGAAGCTTTGGAAAATACGAACCACACAAGGACTTACGCAGGTAGCGAAAGAGTTAAACCGATGGTTTTAAGCCTAATCTCAGGTAAAATATGCAGTGTTGTTTTGGTAAACGAGAACTAAAAAATAGGATTTTCACGGGGTACATTTTCATGCGAAACTTTTTAACATCGTTCAACGCCCCTTTTGATTAATTTGAATTTGACATTTTTGACACTTCTGCCAGAACGAAATGGAAAATCACAACAAACAACAAAACACATAAGGCCTGGCTACATGACCCGAGATGTCAAAAGATTTCGGTTGCAAGGGGGGGGGATTACCGAAAAGCTCACGTCAAAACCATCTCAGCTCGAGCAGGCGAAATCTGCTGCAACCGAGAAGTTTGACACCTGACCGTGATGCCAAAATGCGAGAAAGAAGAAGAAGAAGAAATAAATCAAAACAAAACCAACCGAAATAAAGCCAGCAAAGCACGGTACGGTGATAATAATTTATAATTTTCTTCGTAAATACGAAAACTCACTACATTAAACTGATTTTGATATAAAATTCGCGAATATTTTGTAGCAACACCGGAGGCACGTTTGTTTGTTTACAAGCCGAGCAGAGGAATGACAGCAAGCTTTTCGCTTGACGCAGCTTTGCGTGCGCAGTGGTGCACAAAACGAGGCTACACGAACCGAAATGTTTTTGGCAGTTTTTTGAGTTTTCGCTTGCACTTCTCGGTTGGCTTTTCGGTTCATGTAGCTGGCCCTTGAGATATGATGCTATGAAGGCAACATCCATTAGGGTTTCCACATCTCGGTAGAAATGGAGTTGGGAAATTGTATTACTAAGTCTAGCAATCAAGGAAAAAATTAGTACATTGACAACAAATCCGAAAATCCCAAGACATAAAACAGGTCCTCTGGGTGGAAATGGAACCAACGAAGAAAAATGTATTATAAGCTGTTAAAGCTTATAGAAACTCTAACCTCGACTTCGATATTGAATATTGTTTGATGCCTTTATCAAGCGAGCATTATCCTACTTATGAAAAAGTCAAACATTCGATGAAAAGCAGGAACGGATCGACAGATGGACAAATTTTCAGTAGCACATTCGCCTAAATAGAGGCTAACAAAGACGAGCTTAAATTTTAGGAAAAAAAAAATACTTAAGCAGCACAACATCAATTATCTCTCGAAGTTGATTAGGGGAAGAAACTTACTATCCCTTATTTACTGTTAGACGTCTGGCAAGCGATTATTCGTCCCAGTATTCGCTATCATTTGGTGATTGCTGATGTAAATGTTTATCAAGTTTATTATTTTTTAGTTTAATTCAATATTTATTCTTATGACGAACCAATGGAAGATTTAAAACGGTCGGTCATTACTCATATAATCATTTTCACCTCACTAGCATTGTGCCATTTCATTACCATTGGGCAATGATGGCAGCTGACCAAACATGGCCCATACTTTGTTGGACTTCTGTGTGACCGTATTCATTCAAATGGTAACACAAGCTGCTCAATGTACTCTGTTTTCTTGTAAATGTCTGCATTAAACGTCTTATTCGGCGTGTCCTTCGGAGGCATATTTGTTCAATTTTATCGATATGTGTTTTTTTTTACAGGGACTGCTGCCCGCGTAATGGTCACCACGTAGAGTTTCTAATCTGGAAGATACCAGTGTTATATCTCAACGTAGGATTCGACGTATTGCTAACAAACAAGCACAGTTTTTTAGACATAAAAAAGGCCTTTATCTTGAGCGTTAGTCATGTTTCTTAAATGATGCACTGTTTTGTAACGATATGCTTCTCAAATCGCTACATATTTTTCATGTAAAAATATGTTTGCCCGTGCTTTAGATACAAGATCTCATGTGGCATGAATTGACATTGGTAGCTTCTGACTATTACAGTCTTTTATAATGTCTTTAATAGCCTGTCTTACGTTATAGTTGCTTTGTGAATTATTATTATTAAGTCCTTATGTTTCTGGGCGCTTCCGGTGGCCTAGGCGCTGATCTACACATGAAAGGATCGTGAATCGAATCACACCCAGACTGCTTTCTCGTATTGAGGGCTGACTGTTGTAACTACAAGGCATCAATAACTATAGGAAAGCCATTAGGTTTCTGCCAAGACCTAGTAGCAAGCCGTTCGGACAAGAAAAAGTCCTCTTGATTGGCACAATAACCTCGGTGGCGGATATAGTACCGGCGCCGGTGGTTTTCGCGCTGGAGAGCTGGTTATCAAATCTCCTACCAAATCTATACACCGGATGGAATATCCAGGTACGGGTACAAAGAAGTTACACTCTAGACTCGAGTGAACTCTGGAGATTGTAGTACCAAAATGAAGAGAAAATGTTGAATGTGAAGCTAAGTAAAATTTGTATCTACATCAATCTGTTTAAAAATATAGATAGAAAAAACACAAGAGACATTGAAATATTGATTGAATCCATCAAAAACATCTCCCTATACATAGATCCGTATAATTGCTTCATCACTCATCCAACTCGTCAATATTCGAATGCAATTTGATCGGTTGATCCTAAGGAAGAACTAAAAGACTATCGCTCGTAGGTCTAGTGGATTATTGCTTTTTGCACATAAGTTAGGAATTCCCAAGTTGTCTGTGCTATTAGCCAGCACATCCCAATCGTATCTACAAGTGTGATCTACGCGATCTCTCCATACCACATTCCTAGCTCGTTTATCATACATTCAACGAGTTCCTCTTACAGTAAACCAATCTAAAATTATGATACAATGATTGATGAAATTATGATAATTTCTCCCACCAACTAAACACTCAACTAGGGGTGTGTCTGGCTTTTTTCCATCGTTCCTTCCACATACCTTTGAGTTTGTGATGACATTGGAGGCTAGCTTCACCACCGCAAAGTTGCCTTTGCCGATCGTTTTCTCCAACTCGTAATATCCCACGCGCACCAGCTTCTCGATCGACATCGCGACCTGATGGGGATGGTGATGGTGATGTTGCTGCTGCTGTTGTTGCTGTTGCTGCTGCTGATGTTGTTGTTGCTGCTGGTGCTGCTTAATGGCGGCCATACCGATTCCGCCAATCGAGGGCGGGAACGATTCGGTCATTTTGGGACTGTTTGTGTAGCACTGACGACGGTGGCTGGACTCTCAGACGGTAAGCAACGTCGCAGTACTCCGGTTCCCGTCCGTGTGCACACCTGGAACCGCATCCACTGCCCAGCGGCGAAAGTGCATCCGTCGACGTCGATCAGCTGTTGCGGGTAGGCTGGTCCCAGTGTAAAGCAACATTTGTATGCTTCAAGGGAGAGATGCGCAGTTGTGTGGGGAAGGATCCCGGTAACTTATGCTTAAGCCCTAAATCTACACTTCCGTCTGCCGATTCCGCTGGACTAGTGGTAGGACACACTTCAGCACCATCTTGCACACAACACTGACCGCAGTGATAGTCCAAGCTCTGGTGCTGGCAGAAAAGGCCGTTGTCTTCGGTTGCCGATATTACGCGTGTTTTTGCAGCACGGCACGGCTTGCTTTAATCTTCCACACTAGCCCAGAAACTAATACACTCGTTCCATTGTGCTTGTGCGCTCAATAGTAGCAGGCTGTGACTGTGTGTAAACTGCTCGAATCGCCGCGCGGCTATCTCGCGCGTGTTAATTCACGTGTTTTTTTTTTCTTTCTTTCGTTTCTCGCGACACTTTTTCGTGGTTTCACCCCATAAACACACACACACACACGTGCGGCTAAAATCACACACTCATCTTACCCTCTTCGACCAGCACTTTTATCGGTACGGTTTCGTTTTACTATTATCACCAACACACAAACATACGTTCGCGTTCACGGGGCGATATTGACGGCGATCAGAGACACTTTTTGTTTTCTGCTTTTTTTTTTACACGGTCTGCCTGTGTTGGAAAATGGTAGCAAACAGAATGATAAAATAACAATTGAACGCATAGATTAGGCGGGAGCATCCCACCCAACAAAAACCCCCCAACACGCCGGTACGCCGTCGTTTGTCTCTGCGCTGTTTATCACCAACTCATCACTCTATCATTCATGATCATCATCGTCATCCGTGGTGCCAACGGTGGCTACTATGGGATGTCGCGTCAATCCGATCGATCGCGATTTTTAACAAACACGAACAGTAACCACGACAACGACGACCACGGTGAGACGGTTCGCGGACAACAACTACACACGCATCAACAAATTGGGATGAAACTGGTTCTGTCCGTCCGTCCAACAGCGGCACCCATTACGATTGCGGAAAAGCCGAACATTTGTCGCTTGATTGGTGTGTATCCCTTCTCAAGTGGGCGCACACACACGCGGGACAGGCCAAGCAGACAAGCCAGCGACAGACAGGCAGAGGCAAATGAATTCGCATTTTAATCAAATCAAAACCCATCCAATCGATGCCTCCACCTCAACCGCTTATGGCGTCAGAGATACGGCAGTTTATAGTCCGTGGTCCGACTGCGAGAACGTTCCTTTCGGGGAGGCTTTTCCTGCGGATGGGAAAATGACCCAATAAAGCTAGCTCCACCACAATAAACGCAAGGGAGAAAAATGGACACCCTTTAGAAAGGGCAACCCTTTGCGGCTGTTAGGCAGGACAGACACACTTCCTTCAACAACAACAACACTGAGGTGACATTTGCTTCACTGCTACCCACCGGGCTCCCCTCACCGAAAACTCCACCCACCGCACACGAAAACAGGAGCAGTGGCAGCATCTTTTGCCGTCGCGTATACGCAGCAATCGATGCGTCGTTTCTCTACTGTCAAACCACTTCATTCACAATGTGCGACGATTTGGGGAGGGACAGGGTGGACTACGACGGTGGTAGAAAAGGGGTGAGAAGCGAGCGAACAAATAGAAAAGAAACATACACACACACGCACACTTGCGCCACACGGTGGAGCACCACACGTACGTACGTACGTACGCACACACACACGCATGCACGGAAGGGAACTCCAAAGAGCCCACACAGCAATTGGTTTCTTCTTTCTCTTCACGGTTTCCTGCACAGGTTGTTCTTCAGTTTTATCGCGTACGATGGAGCCCAACAGGGGGGAGAGCCCACCCTACTACACAGGAAGTGATGAAGCCCTCTGCACATCTGCACACACACACACAACCACACATCCGTGCCCACATAAACAGACACGCACGCACACCGTTCTATCGCCGCCGAATTCTTCTCACAAGACCTCTCTTATCGTAAAAATTCCTTATCCGAACGCACTTCTCTTTCGTCTTGCCATCCCCTTAACGCAGCTCCACAACCCCTCCCGCCGTTCCTTAGCTCACACACCAACCCTTCACGAAAAACCCACACTACACGCATACGGTGTGCATGCGTACATGAGTGTGTCTGTGCGTGCCGATGATTGTGTGTGCATTCGTGGAAAGGTTTCTCTTTCGTCGCAATTTTGCTGCCTGCGCACCTTACGCACGGTTACGGTGATACGGTGGAATGTGAATCCCGCACCAAACACGGACGGTGGTTCCGACCACTTTCGGCTGTTTTCTGTTTTTCACGCGCGACAACGACAACGCGTTCGCAACACGGGATAAAAACGATAAAAGGCGCTCCACAAACGCGAAAACAATGGTAAACACTGAGCCAGTCTGCAAATATCGGTCGATGTGACAGCTGGCCGCGGGGTTACGGTGTGCGGTTGAGCGATCGAGCTAGAATCGACTTCAGCTGGCAAGGGGGAAATGAACTGCGTTGAATATGCTTAAAATAACCGTTAAATTACCGGTTCGATTAACCTTTGTGTACTGCATAAGAATTCTCGGTCATAGTGTTAGAGAATTGTGAAAAGAAATTGCACATGATGTACTTGTTCCAAATATTAGCTTGTATAGTATTTTGGAAGAAGTATTTTCTGTAACTTCATATTTAGTTTGCATGTTCGATGTTCTTTTCTTAACTGAAGAACAAAAATTGATGCATCCGTCAGAAAGACTGAGATAATTAAGTGGCCGACGACAATGCTAGACTGTGAGCGATATCGATGATTTCTGCTGTAGGTCAAGACCACGAAACGACTTTGTCCCGGATAAATTAGTACAATGAGCGTTATCAACTCCTAGGCATCGAGACATCGACATCGGCAACAGATCATCGTACGGCAACTTTTAGGCACTGTTGACGATCCTTATCTGCTAGACGAACATGAAGAACAAAGTGCTAGTAAAGTTTTAAACACTAACGAGTACAAAGATTCAAGGAACAGGTGCTATTTGAAGGTTCGCTGCGATCACGTATTACATTAAGTTCACGACTCATTGAAAGAAATGCCAGGACGAACTGGTTGATGGCGGAGAGCAGAGCTGGAGAATTGATCCGATTGTCAATCATCCCCATAATGAATGATATTTGCATGTTTTGCTGGATGGCCGTATTGCACGCGCTAGGGATCGAATAGCAGAAGGTCACCACAATCTGGATCCATTACTGATCTGATTAGAGAGCAGTAGAGCATTGTAGTCGACATCTGATCACCTATATCTCGCGCTAGGAGCTTCAGCAGGCCAATGAGTTGCCCCTAGTTACGATGTATCAAGTTGGTCAGCGAGACCACTCGAGAAAACACGCGTAATGTCCTTTATATCGATTACGAAGAGTACAGGGCATCAATACTGGGCGAAGTAAATTTACAAATTAATTTTAAGCAATACGGCCAGTTCGTCCCTGCAGAGTAAAAAAGAAGCAAGTCGTTTTTAAGAAATATGTATGTAGCGATACCATAGCATTGTACTACACGTTACTCTGCTACCAGTTAAATCAGCTTTCAAGTACTAATTGGCCTGACTCTAATTTCAATTCTTCTGGCGTAAAAGTGTAAGTGGTATGCATCAATTATAATATGTGATATTATTTATTCATTATTGCTTAGTCTATTCTACTTTCTTTGCCATTTCTACTCCATACATTTCGAAATAGTATTACATTTTCACCACATTCATATATTTAATACGAAACGTTTTACTTGACACAAGTTGTGCACGTTTGTCGATTCACTGAGCATACGTTTAATGATGATATTCCACGCGCTTTTCGACGTGTACAGCTCCACCTTGGGATTTATTGTTCAACAGCTGATTGACGGCAGTCAGGGTGGATATGGGAATCTATGGAAAGGGCGATAAAACATCCTCAGAACAACTGTTCAGCTAGCTGGTAGTGCACTGCGATACTTACGTTGAAGATATCATTCCAGAAGTTTGGATTGTGAGCATTCGACGAGCTGCTAACTACGTGGGTTGAGCTTGAGGACGCTCCAAAACCGCTGTGCCCATTCGACGAATCAAAACGGGTGTGTACCTATGTGTTTTCAGGGAAGAAATAATTGATAAGCCTCAAAGTGTTTCTTATTCTCCCGAGATAAAGTCAGAGAAAGAGGGATGATCATATTCACAATGAAATGAGGCATTATGTGCGTGTAGTGTGTGTGTGTGTGGGTATGTGAAGGTGTATGCGTAAGCTAAGATGAATTGAAACCAAGCAGCTCAAGTTCAAGTTCAAATCAAAGGGACCAAAATCCAATTGGAGGTACCTCTTTCTCGTAGGAAGGCGCCTGCTGATAGGACACCTGTTTCACAAACGTCTTTTGGAACGTTGGTGGTGGTGGCGGCGGTGGCGGTGGTGGCGGTGCCGGGTGAGCATAGTGCGCACCAAAGTTGGAGAATTTTTGAAAGTCGAAGAATCGTTCTAGATCAATCTGTGGTTCGGGTCCGGTGTGCTGTGTTTCGACAATGGCAACCTAGAGGAGTTTTTGATAAGATTTTTTTGTTGTTTTCGAACCATTTTTTTTATGTCCCCATGTGAGCGTCTTGTGTGTGCAAAATTTCAGGGCCTCTGCTTACCGAACAATTAACGACATTAAGATCTTAAGGATCTTCTTACCTTGTGAGGATGGCTGATCACTTTTTTCTTGTAAACCGTCTTGTGGTAGCTATGAGCGGGGGCTGGTTGTGGAGCCGGAGCTCTCAGCTCGGTATGTACGTGTTGTTGATCATCGATACGTTCAAAGTTGCCTCCGTGCTGTAGGCCCGTTTCCTTCGTAATCACGACCTTAACAGAAGCGGAAGTAAAGTGTTCAGATTAGTGTCTAATTTCATCCACTTTTATCACACGTTTTGTGTTTACCTCCGATGGTGGTGCTCCCTGGTTCGTTTGACCAAGTCGGACGACCTTCTTGCTTACTCCACCGGCATGAGATTCCGCTCCAGCACCACCAGCCGCGCCCCTATCGTCAAGCCCTCCACCGATGGCAGCACTAGCGCCGACGCCATGTCCTGCAGTTGCTCCGGCGTACGCTCCTCCCGCAGTGCGTTCTGAGAATGTTTGCTTCCGGTAAGTGTTGACCTTCGAAGGGTTTTGTGGTTAGTGGTCGGTGGGTATTCCCCCATCCAGCAGGTTACTTGGTGCAGTAAACACAGAGTGGTTTGTTGTGCTGTTAGCTGTTACTGTGATCTACTTCTGTCCCAAATCGCTAAGGCAAGGCCAATCAGTATCACCTAAGAAGATTAGTATGTGTTCGTTTTACATCATGCAGCGAGTTGAGTTAAACACACTTTTTGTGTGGCATGCAGTTAGTGGGCAAACAGTTTTAAAAAGCAACCAACATTTAGTTTATTAATACACAAACACACATTTCGGATGTACACAGTTAGCCATTTTTGTTTTCTTTTTGTGCGTGTGCGTGTCGTCATGCATCGACACGGCGTGCAGTGAGGCGGTTAATAGTATCCTGGCGACCGTGCATAAGCTCCCAAGAAACCACCCAAAATTCCGTTACCGTTGCCGCCGAGCAAACCGCCAATGCCGGCACCGGCCTGCTGTCCGTGGGGCGTTCCGGCGGAAGCCGACAAACCGCCGTGAGCATTGTTGCCCGTCAGCAGTCCACCCAAACCGGCCTCGGCATGGTAGCCGCCAAAGTTTACGCCAAACTTCCCATCGCGGAAGGTGAGAAACTGTAATTAGAAGAAATTTGTGGTAAAGCAACGGCTCAATGCGATAGGAAGTAGACAACGGCGAGTTTCCAGTTTTTCAACGCACAATTGTGTTCTACACACGAACAGGCAGATATTACACAATCATCATTAATAAGCACGACGGGACAGACCGATCCTATCAGTGATCTCCGTTCGTTCGCGTCGTTTTTGTCACGCGTCACCCGGTAGTGGAAGAAACGGTAGGCGTCCGAGCGATAGCGTCAACTATTCTTTTGCCAGACGTTAGAATGCCGATCTCGATTCCGATCATTGATGGCGGTGACGTGTGGACGTCGGGGTGCAGCATCGAGTGTCACACGATCGAGTTGCGGCGCTTAATGGTGAATCTTCGCGTTTGCATGACGCGTGATAAAACTTGTTTAGTGGCACAGTAAAAATTCCATTCAAATCATCATCTCTTCATAAAGTGAGGCGGTTAATAGTATCCTGGCGACCGTGCATAAGCTCCCAAGAAACCACCCAAAATGGCCTCTGCTTACCGAACAATTAACGACATTAAGATCTTAAGGATCTTCTTACCTTGTGAGGATGGCTGATCACTTTTTTCTTGTAAACCGTCTTGTGGTAGCTATGGGCTGGGGCTGGTTGTGGAGCCGGAGCCCTCAGCTCGGTATGTACTTGATGTTGATCATCGATACGTTCAAAGTTGCCTCCGTGCTGTAGGCCCGTTTCCTTCGTAATCACGACCTTAACAGAAGCGGAAGTAAAGTGTTCAGATTAGTGTCTAATTTTATCCACTTTTATCACACGTTTTGTGTTTACCTCCGATGGTGGTGCTCCCTGGTTCGTTTGACCAAGTCGGACGACCTTCTTGCTTACTCCACCGGCATGAGATTCCGCTCCAGCACCACCAGCCGCGCCCCTATCGTCAAGCCCTCCACCGATGGCAGCACTAGCGCCGACGCCATGTCCTGCAGTTGCTCCGGCGTACGCTCCTCCCGCAGTGCGTTCTGAGAATGTTTGCTTCCGGTAAGTGTTGACCTTCGAAGGGTTTTGTGGTTAGTGGTCGGTGGGTATTCCCCCATCCAGCAGGTTACTTGGTGCAGTAAACACAGAGTGGTTTGTTGTGCTGTTAGCTGTTACTGTGATCTACTTCTGTCCCAAATCGCTAAGGCAAGGCCAATCAGTATCACCTAAGAAGATTAGTATGTGTTCGTTTTACATCATGCAGCGAGTTGAGTTAAACACACTTTTTGTGTGGCATGCAGTTAGTGGGCAAACAGTTTTAAAAAGCAACCAACATTTAGTTTATTAATACACAAACACACATTTCGGATGTACACAGTTAGCCATTTTTGTTTTCTTTTTGTGCGTGTGCGTGTCGTCATGCATCGACACGGCGTGCAGTGAGGCGGTTAATAGTATCCTGGCGACCGTGCATAAGCTCCCAAGAAACCACCCAAAATTCCGTTACCGTTGCCGCCGAGCAAACCGCCAATGCCGGCACCGGCCTGCTGTCCGTGGGGCGTTCCGGCGGAAGCCGACAAACCGCCGTGAGCATTGTTGCCCGTCAGCAGTCCACCCAAACCGGCCTCGGCATGGTAGCCGCCAAAGTTTACGCCAAACTTCCCATCGCGGAAGGTGAGAAACTGTAATTAGAAGAAATTTGTGGTAAAGCAACGGCTCAATGCGATAGGAAGTAGACAACGGCGAGTTTCCAGTTTTTCAACGCACAATTGTGTTCTACACACGAACAGGCAGATATTACACAATCATCATTAATAAGCACGACGGAACAGACCGATCCTATCAGTGATCTCCGTTCGTTTGCGTCGTTCTTGTCACGCGTCACCCGGTAATGGAAGAAGCGGTAGGCGTCCGAGCTATAGCGCAACTATTCTTTTGCCAGACGTTAGAATGCCGATCTCGATTCCGATCATTGATGGCGGTGACGTGTGGACGTCGGGGTGCAGCATCGAGTGTCACACGATCGAGTTGCGGCGCTTAATGGTGAATCTTCGCGTTTGCATGACGCGTGATAAAACTTGTTTAGTGGCACAGTAAAAATTCCATTCAAATCATCATCTCTTCATAAAATTCGATCGAATAACTGAGCAGATAATACGAGAATCTTGCAACGTACAGCAAGCGATGAGATGTTCCCTTGTGTATGAAGATCAAGAGTATGATCCAGGTTCCTTAACATTTTCTTTTACCTCTAGAAAAGGCAAACATTCTTGCACGAGAGAATACTAAGATTTGCGACATTAACCACGCCATCGGTAACATCGGTGGGAAAACCTGTTCCAAACAAACTGACGGAAACTTATATCTACACCACCGACGTCACCACATGTCATACGGCTCATACATATGTAGAAACTTTGTGCCATTCGTTTGCCATCCTATGCTGATCAAACCTCACCGTAAAACGCACTGGTGCAACCGTCCGTTGTTTGATATTCGCTGCTAAATTCTCTCAAGCGTCACGATTGCCACCAGCGAAGCTTGTAAGAATCTCAGCAGCAAAGGCACAACACAACAACACAAATGAACCTGTCGTTATGTTTTTATTCCTTACAAGCGAAGAAACAAGTGTAACGTTGATTGTATGACCCATACGCTGGAACTAATCAATAAGGTGAGTGGTAATGGGCGGTTGTCCAATAAACATTTTTTTGTTGTACTAGAGGATCCAACCTTTAATGACCTTCTAGAATGGTTGAGATGTTCGTATTTTTATTACAACAAAAGCTGCCAGATAGCAAGCTGCAAAATAGAAATAATTTGAAAGATCACAAACACAGAAGCACGTGAAGGACTGATTCATCTAGAACTCCTCGTCCGACTCATGAAACAAAGGTTAGTATATGAGATCAGATGGCGTTTAATTACTCTCCGATCGGTGTAAAGCAGACCTAAAACGGTTTTTGCGACGAGTTGATTCACCCGGTAATGATACGACCATACGACGTCACACGCATTCCTCACGCATTTGAACAAAATAAAGACCACTCTACCATTCCAACCGGTAAACGAACGGTCAATGTCAAGTGTAGCACCCGCTGCACCATGATCTATTTCCTGTCGAGCAACTTTTACTTTTATTTTTGGTGCGCTTCTACCAACCGGCAGCCGGTGTGGCTATAATAGCAACAACATCGTAGAGGGTTCGTCACAATATGCGGCACACAAGTCTTTCGATCCGGCGTTATCGAGAAAACGAAACTAGGGGACTGCATTCGGTTTTCGCACTATCGCATCGAGACTCTTGGTTCGATATTAAAGCGCATACATTATTCATAACATCTGTATGCGGGTGATCCTCCACGAACCGGCCCACAGCAAACGAACCTCGGAAAAGGTGTGAGCTTTTTAGCGAAACACGAATTTAAATATCGTTGTGTATCGAGGGTGACACTTTCCCCCGGGCCCGCCTACAGATTCGTAGAACCCTTTTTGGCAAACTGGTTGTGTCTGAAACACGCATGAATACGCGATTTCAATCCAGTTTTGTTTTTTGCTTTTGTTCCGAAACTGGATTCTGTCCAACGCTATCATGGCGAGGTACGCACGATCGTGAAGAACCGCTAAATTGACACACCTGTTAGAAAACGGCGATTATCCAACCTTAGCAAGCAATCTAACCTTCCAGATGGTTGCGGAGGAAGTCGGCCAAATGAACAAAACAAAAAAAAAACGGTGAGATTCTTCATTATTCCGACACTTCCTCGGAAGATTTTCTTTTAGCACCGATTTTTTGCCGTGCCTTTGTTTTCTAGCGCCTTCTACATCGCCAAAAGGGTAGCGAACTGTGAAGCAAAACATTTGATGCGCTGATTGGATAAGCGACTACACTTGGTGGCGTGATGGTGGCTTCCGACGATTGCCACTAGCAAAAAACGGCGTGGAAATTTTAGCTAATTATGGATGTCGTAGAAGATTGAAAATAATAAATTATTTTTTTAATATATCAAAGGTTAGTGGCGATGGAAGGAGATTAGCACGCGATGACTAAGCAAGTTCTTCACGTAAATGGTTAATTAGATCTCAAAGTCATCAGAGTTTCATTAGCTGCAAAATCAAATTTTCTTTTCGTCTAGCAATAGTCACAACTCTACCTCTATTCACTTAATTAGGGGTGACTTATGAGCATCACGATCACAGCGACCTGTCAGAAACATCTCCCGGATATGCTGGTATAATTATTGGGCCAGCGCAAAAGCCAACAGAATCACACCCTTATGAATCACGACACACAAAACATTCATTTCTTCCACTTTGCCGCATGCAAATGAAGTACGTTGGGCTTTTTTGCGAAGCATTTCATCACTTCAAACAATGCTTTTAATTCAGCCCATCGGCTTGGATATAGGACAAGTCTCCCATTCTATCCCACACTCGTTGGGACAATCCCGGCTCGATGGAGAAACAGACAAAAAAACTGCTCACACTCTCAAGCGTCTCTATCGCTTTTGTATGGTAATGAAATGGGCACCGATCTTCGTGATCGTGTTTAGCTTTCGTCTGCCAAATAAAAGACTTTCGCATGCATCTCACGTTAACGGCAAACGGTCAACCTCACAAAACTCAGGTTTTGATAAATGTAGCTAACTTCCAACAGAACACCGAGACACTCTGTCACATAATACACAAACACTTACTTGCGGAACTGGACTTGCCAGGGTGCACTGTACGATCACGAGGATCAGCAAACCGATCGAAATGGTAGACCTCATACTGTGTAAAGATGTTCTCGCTTCGTTTTCACTTCTTTGCACACTTCCTTTTCACTAACAACTTTAGTAGCGCTGATCTCGCAAAAGATGTTGCGCGCTCGACTGATCGACTCGCACTGCCCGCAGATGCTCGCTGCTTTACACTCTTAAGGGCCGGGCTTGTTACGGTGACTTGCTTCGTCGAACCTGTGGCGAGGATAATGACGTAGAACCTACTTCATACGCGGTTGGGACACAGCAGTAGAACCATCACTACAGATGGGGATGGAGTTTGTTGAGCCGCAACAAGAATCACAATCCTTTTTTTTCTCTCTTCTCGAACCAGCTTTGCTAGTCCATCGGGTATGTTTTAGGAAGTGGAATGAGATGGACGTTTGCCACTTGCAAAAACTGGTTCAATCAAAGATAACATCATGGGATGGGATTGAGAAAGGAGGGGCACAACACAAGAGATGGTACCTAGTACCAGTGGCTGCATATGCGTAAATATTGAACAGAATGATTTTTTGTATTTTGGTACGGCTCGAAACGCGTACTGAAGAGTGTGTGTGTGCTCCTTCTTGATCTCTTTACATTTGCTAACGCGGCTGACTGGCTGACGTCACGTTGGGTCGCTTAATTGAGTCAGGTAATTGATCTTTCACGCTATTTGCTTGGAAAAGCTATTTCTGATGAATGGAAGAGTTCTTCCATTGGGCAGGTGGATAGGTTTGATGATTTATTTATATTTCTTATTTCGCGATGTCAGTACTTCTAGAGTGTACTTTACGCGGGTTAAGTCAAAGTCCGGTTTTACGATTGAGATCCCAAATAAGCCCAATCAGAGGTAGTGGCGCATCTTTTTTTTTATTGACTTTTAGTTAACTTTTCGTTTTGTGAATGTTTAGAATCAAGTTCGACTAATATTGTTGGACGTCTGCATGGTGACTAAATGGTCGCTCGTCGAATCGCTCTTTGTCTGTTTCGATTTAAAAATATACATACCAGTGCCTAGTATATGGTAGTGTCCTAGACTTGTTTATGCGTTGTAATCTACTTTGTATTGCCGACTATTGGGATCATGGGACCGGATGGAAAGACATGTACTAAACGAGCAACTCCGGTTAAGATTGGAGTTTTTCGTTCAGTTACGCTTGATAATCTCTAGCGCCATACTGATCAGAATACAAGTAAGCCGTTTAGGGTGATTGTTTGACCTAAGGAAAGATAGCAGGATAGTGCATCTGTGGAGCTGATCAGGAAGATCGAATAATGATAGCCGCTCAACCCTGTGATGGATTCAAAGGTTGATTACAGCAAATTTCCGTTTATACGAAGATATGGAGGGAGATGTTGGACGTGACTGAGCCGAACTAACATTGGACATACGTAAGAGAAGTTTTACTTCTATTTATTCATTATCAAGGACGTGTAATCCTCAAAAAGGAGATTAATCACGTATAGCGAGGTACATATTGAGAGCGTTTTATGCTGTGTAATTCTTATTAATATCTTATGGTGTAGTGTATTTATATAACCGAAAAATTCTTTCATTCTTATCTCAAGTGTACTATCGACCAATAACGGTCGTATTAAAATTCTGTATACTTTGTACTACAACGAACAGTATAACAGTTAATTTATTTAATCATTTTTCAAACTAAAAATTAAATCCTCGCGTTAATTTCTTTGGCAATCTACGTGTAAGTTTGAATCTACAAATTTTCTATCCGAATTCTCCAGTTTAAAGGCTTAAACGCACGCTACAATTGACCATGTAGGTAATTAAAACAATGCGGTTGCGTTTATTGCTCGCTCTTCTGCTGCTGCTAGGAAAAGCTACATATTTTATAATATCAACAACTATTTCCCACTTTCAAGGGAGGGTGACAGGTTCCGCCCGAGTACATTCTCTTTGTAAACTAGCTTTTCCACGTCGGTTGCCGCCTTTAGCTTCCCATCTTCGGTAATGCGCTCTGCTCGTTTCTCTTGAATGGAAGCTGTAAAGTAGTTCAATGAAACAATGCAGAAAATAAGAAAATGCAGGCAATTTGGGTGTAAATCAGCTTTGAGGAGTCTTCCACTTACGGCTGTACGGTGTGTATTTATCCGAAAGGAGGCCCTCGATGTTATATCCTATCACGCCAACTAAAGTAGCCACGGGAAGCGTGATGTACGCGGCATTGGAACGCAGGAATTGCATAATCAGAGGCCACATGTTGTAGTACTACAGCCAGTTTATTGCGCGATGAATATTTGTGCTCTAAAACGGACTAAACTATGAAATGAAGTCGAATAACCATATCACTTTAAAACACTTGCCTATGATGAAATTGGTCTGGTTTTGCGTTTGTTTTGATTTCCATCCGGTTTTTTGTGCGACGTTTGTTTGTTGACAATCAGCTGGCATTGGTGCTATTAGTTTATAGCTACTGGTTTACGAGTGCATGTATCGGACAGTATGCCTTTTCTGAGTCATGCTTACATCCACATCGTGACCGATTTCAAATAAAGTCATTCAACGCGGCATGTAGCACTGGCTGTAGAACGGACGCTAAAGAACCAAACTCCTCGACTGCCCGTTCAAAACGTACGCGTAAACAGAGTTGATCGAAGGGAAAAAATTGCGATTGAAAACAACAAAAACTTTTGTTCTCCTTTTTGCGTCTCTTTGTTTCGTATTATCCAATCGAGCGATTTCTGTTGCCAGTTCCGTTAGCAGATTTTCTACATTTCCGCCATAACAATTGCTTTGCTCGGTCGCGTTGGGGTAAGTGGTGTTACTTTCGCCTCGGTAACGAAACGACCAATGTGTTTTGTACACTTGCAGTCGTCTCGGTGCGATGGATGTGTCGCCGTCCGTCGAAACGAGCCTCACCACGGGCACCACCACCATCCAATCGCTCCCGACCGAGGTGCTGACCACAATCTTTCACAACCTTCGCGTTCCGGATCTGGCCGCGGTGCGTCAAACCTGCCGACACTGGTATGAAATAGTGATCCACAACCGTACGCTGATGAATCGCTTTGTCCTGTCCCTGCGCAACTTCCGGATAGAGGAGGGCATTGAACCGTGCCTGGTGTTGGAAAGTACCCGCAGCACGTTCGAGAAAGTGTGCCTCAAATCCTGCTTCATCACTCCGGCACCCGTGCTGTGGCGCTCGATCGGCAGTCACACGGTAGAGCTGACGCTAAGCGAGTGCACAATTAGTTGCGAAACACTGGTGGGAGTGTTGCAGGCCACCCAGGGCAATTTGCGTTCGCTGACGATTAAATCGATCAAGTTTGAGGGTCCCCAAATCTATAACGCACCCAACGACTTTCGCCTCGAGCGGTTACACTCGCTAACGATACGGAACTCCTTCCTGTACGATGGATTCCTGAACCTGTTGAAACGCATCTGTCCCAACCTGAAGGCGATCAAGCTAACATTTTCCTCGTACGAACGATGGGGTGAACATTTGGTCAATTTTGTGGCGACGTTAAGCGCCACGCTGGAGGCGATTACGCTCAGCTACACAAAGGCGACCGGTGCGTTGCTGCAGCAAATCGGACGCATCAAGCATCTGCGGCTGCGAAAGGTTTCACTAAAGTCGTGCTTCGCGATCAAGGAAAACGATATACTACTGCTGGCCCGCTTGCAACCGACGATAGTGCACCTTAACCTGGACAATCTGTTTTCCGCCAGCGAACAGTTTCTGGAAGCTCTCAGTGCCTTTCTGCCGCAGATGAAGCGTATCAAGCTGCGGGTAGCGCGTATCACCAACCTGCACCGATCCTTTTTGGCCAACATGCCCCAGCTCAACTATCTAAAAATTACGGACGCAACCCAGATGAAGGGCAACGTTGATCTGAGTGCGTACGAAAATCCGGCCCTCGAGAAGCTTTTCGTGTCGGCGGCAATGTTCTCGCGGAACACACTGCCCCGGTTCTTCGAACGTTGCCCCAACATTCGCAGCCTCACACTGTACCAGTGTACGTACGAAAACATTCACGATCTGCAGCTCGCCTTTTCACATCTGAAGGGGCTAGAGTATCTGAACCTGCAGCGCACAATCGAGCTCGGCGATAGCTTCTTCAACCGGGACGTGTTCGATACGATCGTGATGCCGTTCGAGCGGATACGCTTCTACCCGATCGCGAACCTGAACAGGCTGTGCTATCTCAATCTCAGCCACTGTCGGGATCTGTCCGATCAGGCCCTGATGGCGCTACAGTTCCCACTGCTGAAGAAGATCGATCTGCGGGGGTTGTACATAACGGAGGCGGGCATTGCGACGCTCGTGCGCGACTGTCCGCATCTCGAGTACGTGCTGGTGGACGCCTGCAAGCGTATCTGTGATACAGCCGTGCTGTACCTGTGCCGGGATTTGCGCAATCTGCGGTTGCTGAATCTGGAGAGCTGTAAAGCAATCACCGACCTGTCGGTGGAACATATCGTGCGGCACTGTCGCAGCTTGGTGTGGCTTAATGCGCTAAACTGTCCGCAGCTTAGCGAGGGTGCGAAAGTACGGTTACGAGGTGTGCGCACAATACGATCACTGCACGTGTGAAGGCGCGCGGTGCTGCCAGGATGCTCATAAGACCCACTCCCATTCCGGGCACAACGCTGAGTGTGCAAGAACAATAATCGCTTTCTTCGGAATCGGACAATTAACCTTTTTTTCTAAAAAGCGTTTAAGCGTGTACGTTTCAAAGCAAATCGTATGTTTTGATGTTTATCCTCTTTTTTGTTATGCTTACGATTAGCAGCTCATAGACAGAGAACGGAATCGAATAATTGGATGAAATAATTAAAGTGTTCAAAAGATGCAGACAACATATAATACGCGACTAGTTGAATTGAATTTTGTGACTCGTATTTTGTGAATAGAGTAAAACGGTTTTTTTAAAATAATATATTCGTAGATGTGAGTTCTAGGGAGGTGTTACGTTTTCTTCGCGTCAACAAAAATAAGCAATAAAGTAAAACGTTGGTTTTCGACTAATTTATACAAACTTTACCTTCGTTGGTGTTGATATTTGCCTTAAATGTTAGATTAACTACAGTTTGGAGTTTTCCCTTTCTTAAGAGTTCTTGTATTTGCTAAGGAAATGAGAGGCAACATTTTCCTCTGAAGTTATGTCACAGTTTAGCGAGCTTTATTCCCAGTCAACAGTTGCAAATTAGGTAATGAAAATGGAAGGTATTTGGATAAGAAAGGCGTAATTGTACTGAGTTCTTAGCCTTCAGATTCCTGTCCTAAATGCTCTTCCTCAGGCAGCACTCTTAATTATGGACTTTGTTGGAAAAGGCATAACCAACAGATTCTAGACTCTGTAGCTGATATCTGCGAAATGGAGAGAATCACCATCTGTTTTTCTACTTCAAGACAGTCCCTGATAACGTATACTGGGTAGATTCTATGGAAAGCTTACTAACTTATTCAGTGTTGTTCAGGGTCAAAATCGTTAGGGTGTGATTGCATGTCGAGAGTGTCTTACGTGTTGTATTCGTTCGAATCTCTTTGGAGACTGAGATAAATGATGCATTATTTAATCCTTTATAGGACATTCCGTATTTAGAGCACGGTTTTAAATATGTTTCCACAATTTCCAGGTGAAATACCTGATTACCCCAAGTTTAGTCGATGAATTACTTTAGTAGAAAGCTACTATCGTAGAATAGTAAGGTACTAAGCCTCGAAGATTCCATCGATACATGAATTTTCATGTGAATCGTTCAGCTGTCTTCCACAGATTCATGACCCGGAATTTACTGGCGAATATCGTCAACGTTGTCCTTATTTGCTAACGGTGGTAACTAAGGGATATATTTGGCGAAAAAAGAATGAATTTATAGTTAACTGACAGGTCTGAAATTTGTGGAGACTCGCGTTGGCAATAGATTGCGGACAAACTCGTAACATGCACTTCAAGCTTTATTTTAGACAGTTCAGTAGAATAGTGTGCCGTTAAAGTCATTTAACACCTTGAAAAGGCTTTAATATGCATCACAAGACTTCATTGTCCGTTAAGTTTCTGAACACGATTCCGACCCACGTATCGTTTATATTGCACCCCAACAACCTCAAATATGAAAGCGAAAAAACTGCAACACCAACCACTGGCAACCAGCACGAAGAGTGGCAAAAGATCGTCCAAAGTAAGCCAACCTTTCGAGAAAAAGTTTCGTTCCATCATGGCCATATCGTTGCGGTGTGATTTCACGTACTGACCAATCAATCCAGTCTCGTACACATGCAGCAGAAATAGTTCGAATGAGTTCTTAAAGGCAAAGTTCCTCCCGAGCAGATAGCTCATCGGTATAATCTTGAGATGTTCGGGCAGGATGTATAGCTGTTTGCGGCCTAGGTTTGCATCAAAGTATTTCTCCACTCGTACAATATACTCTGCCCGTGGCAGTGTGTGAATACGAGCGCAACAGCTTGCCGGCATCTTGGCAAACTCTGCCGGTCGGACACATTTAGCGCGAAACTGGGTGGCAACTGTGGAACCGAGCGTATCCACCAACGGGTCCATATACTCTGGAATGAGCACCGAAATGTCGGATTCGAAAAATTCTGCCAACGTGCGTGGATCGGGTCGGAAACGACAGTACAGGAGAAACTCGGTGATCTTTGCGAGGTATGCTTCGATCAGCAGGAAGGAAACTAGCTCCACAGCTACAGCGGACACATTACCGAGAGAACTGGACCATCCACACTTTATACGGCGCAGTCCGTAACGATAACAGTGACGCTTCAAGAAGGACAGTAGCTTAAACAGTTGTTTCACTAGCAGATAGCAAACCACCATCGACCATACCTCGATCGAGAACGGTTGGAGCATAATGTTGGTGAGATTCAGTTGAGCCGATTTGGGTACTACCAGGACTAGCGATTCTCATTCGTAGGCACGGGCTGCACCGAGAGTGGTGCGTGTGGTACTGATATGGGCCCGAGGCATATGTATGTCGATCGCACCACTTTCTAGCTGATTCCAGATCGTTTCCATACGATGGAGTGCATTGTTTCGATTGATCGCCAGGTTGATGAGGTTTATTTCCAACTGGAAGCGATATCTGGCGAGCGTTAAGATGTACGCATCCATCCCTTCCCAGACGGACGACAGTATGTATGCGTAGGGATAGTTGTCCGAGAGCAGTGCGTTCAATTTGTGACCTGCTAGCGTTTGAAGAAATGGTGGAAAAATTGCATCAATGGAGGAGTTCAAATCGTACGTGTGAGTGGCGTTGGAAATGCGGTCGTATTTAAGTATCATTGGTTGGTGTTCTGTGATGTCTGTGGTCAAAACACAATAATTAAGAAGTCCTCGATTGAAAAGCATCACGCCAAGCTGTCTGAAGAGTTGATCGTTCGAATCGGTGTTCAAATCCGCTACTACCACTAGAAGGATCTTCTCAGTGTCTACAGCATGTGATAGAATACCTTGCAGAACGGTTAGCGGGAGAAGCTGCGAGAAGAAGCGACTACAAATAAGTTTGGTGAGTTTAAACTTCTCAGAATGGCAAGTTACCTTAGAAATCCGTACGATGATGACGGCATCTTCTATTGTCCATCTAAGGCGATTCGGAGTCTTCAAACTAATCCTCGGGAAATATTCGCCTTCAATGGTAAATCCTTCATCCTGTAAGCCTATAGTGTAAATCTGATGTATGCTATGGTATCGTGAGTTATATGCTTCTTGAGCAAGCCTTCCAGCAATATTTAATAGTGACTGACTTTCACTAACTTTTTCAAATAGTCCTGAAAGCAAAAATGGCAACAAAATGGTAGTATTCATGGCGAGCTTGTCTCGTGAAAGGATAAACTAACATTGCGATAATGTGACATGAAATGTTGAATGTTGTTTTTAATCATTTCAACGAAGGAATAATTTCAATTTCTTTTATTTAAGCACATTACATGGATTACTGCACTATGGGCAGACAAAGAACATACAGTGATTATTATCGGTATTTATAACTCAAACGGTGTTAACCAATATTGCTATGATATATTTTTAATTGTAACTAATGCATCGAAAAATGCAAGTTTTATAACATGTTTAGTTAAACGAAATTATGTAAAAATAGTTTGATGTGATACTGTCTTATTTTATACGCTTTACACCAATTTTGACACAATGTTTTGTTCGCTTTATTATGAAGTACTGGGCGCCTCCAGCAGTACAGTGATGGACAATAGAATAAGCCCAACCTGATTTTGTAAATCAAATCAAGTAATATTGAGGTTCTTGAGCCGATTTTTAGCATTTATATTTAGATATGGTTTTCAAATGTTGTTTATAGTTTTAGCCTTCTGTAAATTGTATTATCTTAGCTATGTGAAGCGATATGTATCGGATAATTATCATAACATTATAACATTTGCACAGACGGCTCTGTTCATCGGGAGTCAGCCAGCTGAGGGATTCATTCTAGCCTCAATAACTCTTTCTTGGCCTAACGATCTCTTAGGTCATGCTGACTGGCTTACTAGACTTATTGTTACCGCATAGTTGGATAGTCAGTCCTCACTATGGAGGAACGGCCCAAATGAGACTTGAACCCCGGTTCTGCCGTGTGAAGACCGGCGCCGCTGTCGCATCTACCACTGGGCCGCCCATAACTACGCCTTAAAAACTCTCGACGATGGACTCCGCATATACAAATCAAACGTCATATTCAGTGACAGTGCCAGTATTCTGAACGCACTCGAAAAAGGCACCTCCAAAGATCCTCACCCGGTTCTCTGACGGCATCGTATCATCAACTCCAATAGTCTACTACTGGCTACCAGGCTATTCTAGAATTCACTGAAACGAAGTAGGGCCGACGGACCTACCAACGAAGTTCTCCTACGTCCTATTGAACCGCCTTAAACACAGCTATTATGCAGCTTTTGTGGTGTGGACATCACGGTCCGCTAAATACTCCCCGATTTCCATGGATACACTACACTCCGAGCCACCTGCCAATTAGATACTGACATTGTAACCATTCTATCACCCGACAAACAGCATCAAAACCGACTAATTCGATTCTTACGCATTCTTACGCGCGTATAGAGAACATTAAAATCAGTGAATTGAGGTCCTCTCATCAATATATCACATACGCAATAGTTCTAGGCAACAATTAACGCGGCATATACACGTTACGCGGACATCACGATGGAGATATGAATTCGGACAGAAGTTCATCCAAACTCCCTTTGGATGTAGTCAATGTCTGAGAATGCGGATGGAGACTTCCCTTCGAACACGTCGATCTACGGAAGAAGCCACTTCACCCCGATTGCATCGCCTGGTAGATGGAGCTACCTTCATTCGATGACGTCAGACATTCCTTGACAACACGGAATACTGGACGAAGTATTCTCCCTGTTTCGAGACATCAACGGAAGAACACTTCCGTGGGGGAACTCAAGCCGGAAGATCCATCCCGTGGGAACATTGTCAAACTCATCGGCCGGAAGCAGCGAGAATGACGACATCGCGGTTGCTGATTGGTCGTTGGGACGATAGTGTTAGGATAGGTTTGACTACGAACAAGGGATAGGAGAATTTTAGAATTCAGTCTTAAGCTGTACGCGTTGTCAGGAACACGAATCGGAATTAAATAAAAAATATTTTTTTGTTATGATTAAAAACAAGTAACCATAACTTACACAACATTTGTTCAAAAAAGCTCAAGAGCCCAGACACTTGTTTTGTACTTCCGCCGTCCCATAGTGGACTGAAGAACAATTATCCCGCGCACAAATGGAATTAAAATTAAAAAAGATTGATTACAGTATTTGCAAAAGAATTAAACCATATTACAAACAAAAGTAATTAAACTTCATCCATATAAATTATTTTTTACAACTCTTTTTTTCTCGCTCTCACAATGTTCTCAAATGTAATCATATCTCCGGTTTCGTTTTGCAAAAGGTTGCGATGGTGCGATATGATAAAGGGGTTTCTGAAGGACACACTTCTTCACGGCATCAAGTACCATTCTCACGCTATTCGGAATCATCGAACATCGAGCAAAGAGCAAACGGAAACGTCACTGAAAAGGGAACCCGTTTCGTTCCGTAAATTTGTGCGCCAATGTAAAAAAATGGTGCTTCAAAGTGCCTCCGGTATGCGATGGGAATCGATAGGTGGTAAGTGGCCAATTCGGCACGAACTTTGGTCATATAGATAAAACTTGGTCTGCCCGAGTATCATCGATGTGTGTGTGTGTGTGTGTGTGTGTGTGTGTGTGTGTGTGTAAGGTGAGAAGTTGTGAAAATGCTCCCGTGTGTGCCGGTGTTTGAGTGTTGAGTGAGTGTGTTCGTTCGCGTTTCACGTCCGTAAAGTTGTCGCCGTAAAGTTGAGGGTACGATTCACACTCCCGAGCGTTGTGACACGTTGATGGACAGATAGGTGAGGGTAAAAATGATCGAAAAAGTTGTGAAGTGCTGTTTGGGCTGGCTTTTTAAAGGTGAGAAATTGCAAAAAGTTATTTACTACTCGAACCTGACGAATGTTTGCCTTTTGAAACGATGTATTTAACCTTTAGTCGTGTTCAAATGTTTGCTTTTGAAGGTGTTCGTTTGTGTTTGCATTAAATTGATTCGTTTTTTTTTCAAAGTTAAATATCTTAGAGACTTTTAAATCTCAGTTTGGAAGCTTCATAGATCTAGTGTTAAGTAGCTAACCACGAAACTAACGTCTCTTTAAATCGCTTGGATAAATTTGTATCAGCAATATTGAAGAAACAAAAACATAGAGTATATTGACATTTTCCACCATGTCTGCACGGTGCAGTGTGCATTTTTCGGCACTGGCAACTGTGTCTCGCCGAAACTCATAATAAAAGTTGTCCGTGTTTTTTTTTTGTTTGCTTCACGATTGAGTCCATTTTGTTTTCGGGTTTTGTTGTCAGTATTCTTCGGAAAGTGCTCTTCCGGTGGCATTTTTTATGCAAATATTTATCATTCTTTTTTGTCTACCCCGGGACACAATTTCTCCCCCCCCTCCCCCCTTCCTTCTATGTTTTCCTGTCTGCGATGCCGTCAAAACAACAGCAACACAGAAGCGAGAAACACACTTGCCAAAACATCCTTTCCCAAACCCCCCTGAAACGTTATCTGTACGTGGCGTGGTTTATTCGCTTTATATTCGCTTCGTTTGAGCTGATAGTCGAACGATTCAGACTGGCAGCTTTTTTTTGTGCTTTTTTGTTGCTCTTTAGTGCATTGGACTCGAGTGCCAAACGTTGGATAAGTTATTATTTTCACAAAATAATTCAAGTCTTCAATGGGTGGATGCTATTTTATTCACAGGAATACTTAAAATTTACTCTGTCGAGTATCGGCCTACAAAGAAAGTATCCAGCGGAAAATTGAAACTTAAATCCTGCCACATGACATTTCTAGCTTATTGCTGATTTTGTTCATTAAGTTTCTGCTTTAATGTCTTATCTGCGGTCAACTTTCGAGGTAATTTGGCTTTCACAGTAGCTCATAATACATAATAAAATAGCTGGTCCCACCAAATGGAATGCTTTAGCTTGGGCAGTGATATTTTGGTTTTGCAGACAATACACACGAAGAAATGTCAGGATAAATCAACTTTTTGTTTGCAAGAATTAATAAATTTCATATTTTTTACAGTTTTACTAAAAGTACATAAGTTTTAATAGTTTTCATGAATGGTCGATGTCTTTAGTGGCCATTATAAATAGTAAAGTGCATAAAACAATTGTTAAAATAAAAAAAAAAACATGATGAAATGAAATGATACTTACAAGATAATGATGTCAAAGCAAGTATAATTGAATTAAAAAAAATCATCTGTTTATAATTCAGAAAATAGAAATCTTCTATATAGTTACGTGTTACGTAAACTTACTCGATGCAATCTAATCCATAATTATATGTTTCATACAAATTAAAGATACTTATAAAATCTATTGTTCAAGTGGGTTTAATATAACTTCGTTCCAATGATTTTTTTATGAAATAAAATTTTCTATTCAAACTGTTTTTAACTACAAAATTGGATTAGAATTTTAGAAGCTACAGATCTGAATTTCGAAAGAAATGTTAAGTTATTGTAAATTGTGTTCAGGAAATTAAGATTTTTCAATGTTTTTAGTTTCTAAAACCATTTTTGGTTTCGTCCTTGCTCCATTTGGATATTAAATTCTAAAAATTTCAGAGAGTTCTAAAAATTTCATCCCTTGAAATGTGCAATAAGCAATGCAGTGTCATTCCTGAACAAATATTAAAAAAAATATTTTAAATAAAATAAATTTTCTAATAGTGTAGTAATTAAAGTAGTGATGGCTAAGTACATGGTGTGGACCTCAAGAATCAGAACAAATACATAAGTGTAACGTAGTGGACCAGGTCCAAAAATATATAAAAAAAATCCGGTAATCGAAATTGCGTAAGAAACATTGACATATCGACGTTTTTACCGCGTGTCCCTTAACTCGTCCCACGAGTTATACCGATTTCGGATATTTAACTTATCCTAATATATTTTTTAAACGCCTTGATTAGTTTTTCACAAGAGTCGTTAAAAAACGCGTATATTCTCTCGGTTCGGCGGTTCACACAGTCCTAATCCATCTCGGCTGCCCGGGTTCGCTTCGTCCTAGTCCTCTTTTGCTTTCTTGCCCAAATATGGTCATGTCTCTGAACTCCTGGACGTGCCTTTTTCTTCATTACCATATTTGGGCATGTCTTAAGTGCTTCTCTAAAGACACTCCTACTTTTTACTAATGCCTAACGAACCGGCTAGTCGGCTTCGTGTACTTACACACTTAAACATAGGCCGAACGCGCAGCCGCTACAGCGCCATCTGTCGGGCAGTAGCGTGCGAAAGCTTTCTTTTCGTGAGTAAGCGAACTCGTTCCCTATAAACATTTCTTACGCGGGTCGAACCCGTCGACTATTGTTGACACTTCCCCCCGTGCAACGACTCCGTTGCACTGCCTAATGGTTCGACGTCTAAGACTACTACCTTTACCACCGGTCTCTCTAAGGTGGTGCCTTTAGCGGTTTTCACGACAACGCGACGGACTACCCCGTCGTGTGATGGTATGGTCTGCAGCACGCGCCCCCGTGGCCAAACGTTCCTGGGTTGGTTGTCGTCTACCAGTAGAACCAAATCACCAACTTCGATCGGACGAGCGTGTCCGTACCAGTTCGTCCGCCTTGTGAGTGTTGGAAGGTACGCCTTCATCCACTGCTTCCAGAACCGGTTGGCGTATATCTGTGAAGTCCTCCAGTCGTTCTTCAGTGCGGCCGGCGAATCGTCCAAGGTGGTGAGCGGTTTTGATCCGTTAGAGGAACCTAATAAAAAATGATTCGGTGTTAAGGGGGCATCGTCGTCCGCGCAGAGAGGAACGTGAGTCAGCGGGCGACTGTTTATGATGCTCTCTACTTCTAAGAGCATGCTGGTAAGGATGGCATCTGTTGGCAGTCGGTCGAACGTCATTCTCTCTAGTGTGCGCTTAACGGTCCGCACCATCCTTTCCCATGCACCTCCGAAGTGCGGTGCTGCTGGTGGGTTGAACGTCCATTTGGTGTTTGGTAGGTCCATCTCCTCGATCAGCTGGTTCGTGTCCACCTGCTTTATGGCCTCGACTAGCTCCCGGCTTGCTCCTACAAAGTTGGTTCCTCGATCACTGATGAGTTCGTTTGGGGTGCCACGACGAGCGATGAAGTTCCGTAACGCGAGTATGCAAGCTGAGGTCGAAAGGGAGTCCACTACCTCTATGTGCACGGCTCGTACGGTAAGGCAGGTGAAAAGAACTCCCCATCTCTTTTCAGACTTTCGACCCATCGATACCATGATGGGGCCGAAATAATCTATTCCTGTGAATGAGAAAGGACGAGTCCAAGCAGCTAATCGAGCAACAGGCAACTCACCCATTAAGGGATGTCTCGGCGTGGTCTCCTTAAGGCGGCACAAGTAACAGTTCCTCCTAACTCGGGCGCAGACTCTCCTAAGTGCTGGTATGTCGTATTTCCCGCGTACCTCGTTGACGACCGTCTCCTGATTCACGTGGCGGAAGCGTCTGTGATAGTCGTCTACTATAAGTTGAGTCACTGTCCCATCTTTATTTAGTATAATCGGTCGCTTTGCTGCTGGGTCGGCGTGTTCACACGCATCGATGCGGCCCTTTACCCGAATCACTCCGTCCTCATCTACGTAGGGGCTCCGTTTGAAAAGCGAGCTGCGTTTATCGACAGTAAGCGGGAAGGGCCTCGTTTCTGGCTTCTGGTCTCGGACGATTCTGCTTTCTTCGGGGAATGCTTGACGCTGGGCTTCGCGTAAAATGGTTAGCTCGGCCTGCTTGTACTCACCCGCCGTCAGTGGTCCTGCGCTTCGTGACTCGGGATTGCGGGTGTTGTTTATGAACCGGTGTACATATCCAATCGTCCGATGCAACTTTCTTCATCTCGAGAACCGTTCGAACATAATTGTGGGTTCTTTTTCTCCATGCGTTCCTATGCACCTTTTGGCTTCTTCGTCCGTTGAATTTGGTACTGCCGCGGGTGTAGGCCATGCTGTCGTCGGTTTGCTAGCGTCGATCCTCTACCGGTTGCATATATGGACGCCCATCGTTTGTGGTGGTTGTCTACACGCCAGCAATTCGGTCTCATCCCACGCACCGCACACAGACCACCCCAGTCGGCACTCCGTCGCAATCGGTTGTCTCGGTCCTCCTTCTACAATCTTCAGGGCTCTAGTGAGGAAGTAATTATCGGCCCCGATCAGGATTCGTGGGGATACTAGTTCGTAGCCTTGCGCCTTGCAGCCTTGCAGGTACCGGTATCGGGCAGATAATTCCTCCATATTCAAACACTGCTGAGGTAGGGCGAGGTTCTCCACCGTACGCACCGATCCTATCTCGTACGTATTTCCACGGTCCCCGGAGATCTTCAAGGTTATTGTTTGAGAGTTAACCTCGTTCCGTTCCAATCCTCCTGTCCAACTCAAACACATAGGTCTAGGGTCACCTGTGAGATTGAGATCTTTAGCGAGGCCTTGGTCCATGAGCGTCACACTTGAACCTTCATCCAACAATGCGTAGGTTTGAACCGATCTTTCCCTGCTATACAACGTAACGGGGAGGTATCGCAAAATAACGGAGTTAGCTGAACTGGAATGGGAAAGACTTACGTTGCTGCCTTCCGCTGCGGTGGTCGACGGTTGGTGTAAAAGCGGGTGATGCTTTGTCGTGCATCCTTCCATACCACAGATCCGTTCATGGTAGCACCGTCCGCGATGTCCTCCGATGCAGATTTTGCAAAGATTATACTTCTTGATGCAGCACCATCTTTCACTTACGCTGAGTCCGTTGAACTTTACGCATTTAACTCCTGCAGGGCAGCTCGGTTGTTCGCACACGACACATTTAACACGCACAGGTACCGCTCTAGAATGTACATTTACCTGCTTGACGTTCACCCTCCTATCCATGGCCGGTTGGTCGACGGGTGATGTGACGGATATAGCGGCATCCGTAATCGTTCTCATCCATGCACCGAAACTTTCCAGCGTTACTTTTGGGAGCGATCGTCGATGAAGTCCCCAATCGAGTCGAATGGTTGGGGGGAGGCGCTCCACTAACTCGTACAGCAGCGATGCGTTGTAAGTGTATTCATGCAGTCCGCTTGTCCTTACCGTGGCACATAACTCCTCCACTGCGATGCCATACTGCACGACGGTTTCGAGCCTCTCGATCCTCGGTAACGGTGTTTGTCGTATGCGCCGAATAACGTTTTGGATTAGCACTTCCGGTCTACCGAACATCTTTTCCAGGGTCTGCATCACGCTGGAAAGGTTTTCCGGTTTCTGCAACCGGTACTGCACTAGCTGCAACGCCTTGCCGGTAAGACACTCCTGTAGCCGCATGACGTTTTCGTCGTCCGTGAACCCACACATTCTCGTTGACGTCTCGAAGCGGCTCCTGAAATTGTGCCACTCATCTGGGTTCCCGGAAAAAATCGACAGCTTACCTGACGCTACGTGACGTGCTGCTACTTGACTCCGACTTAGCTCATGGTGGTCCTCGAACGCAGATGACCGTCGTGCCGTGGACTGCGCATTAGGCAAGCGATCGTTATCGCCACCCAATTCTCGATTGTTGAGCCGCTCGAGGTTTTCACTATACTTATCCAGACGAACCTGTTGTTTCTCCAGCAGCTGCATTATAGCGTTTAGCTGCGCCGTCGTATCGCTCACCGGTGCAGCGGGGGGCGGGTCCTTCGTTTCACATCGAATCGAGTATTCGACGCACGCGGAACATCTCCATCCTGGAAAGGATTCCATCTGGTCCAACCCGAGACAGCTGCGATGAAACGCCTTCCCACACACACACTGCAACATGTACTCATCGTTTGGCACATCACAAAATTCACACGAGCTCACATCAGCTCTTATCGTCGAGCTAGACGGCTCCATTTTTGGTTTATAATGTTCCGCACACTCGTTTTCACGGCGTAGTATCCCGCACTCCTAGTGTTCTTGCACTTACAGTTGCACTGCGTTGATGCCGATACGAACACTTGGCACTAACACGGAATTCACTACGTACGCGTGTGCTCTCACTTTGTCACTCGTCACAATTAAGCCTTTCTCACTTTCGCTCACTACTGCTCGTTGTCCTATGTCCTATCTCTTACGGGTTAATCACGTTTTGCGGTTAACTGATGCCGATACGAACACTTGGCACAAACACGGAATTCACTACGTACGCGTGTGCTCTCACTTTGTCACTCGTCACAATTAAGCCTTTCTCACTTTCGCTCACTACTGCTCGTTGTCCTATGTCCTATCACTTGCGGGTTAATCACGTTTTGCGGTTAACGGATCGAACTGGAACTTTATCACGGAATAGACGGCACACTAATGACTCTTTAACATTGAAGGTTGGCCCTTAGTGTGTTCCTATGATTTTGAGCGCGCGATACTTTACGAGAAACGTACGTTAATTTCACGAGTAAACGAGGACAGTTAAACACTGTATAGCGTTTTTTAATTTTACCGCGTGTCCCTTAACTCGTCCCACGAGTTATACCGATTTCGGATATTTAACTTATCCTAATATATTTTTTAAACGCCTTGATTAGTTTTTCACAAGAGTCGTTAAAAAACGCGTATATTCTCTCGGTTCGGCGGTTCACACAGTCCTAATCCATCTCGGCTGCCCGGGTTCGCTTCGTCCTAGTCCTCTTTTGCTTTCTTGCCCAAATATGGTCATGTCTCTGAACTCCTGGACGTGCCTTTTTCTTCATTACCATATTTGGGCATGTCTTAAGTGCTTCTCTAAAGACACTCCTACTTTTTACTAATGCCTAACGAACCGGCTAGTCGGCTTCGTGTACTTACACACTTAAACATAGGCCGAACGCGCAGCCGCTACAGCGCCATCTGTCGGGCAGTAGCGAGCGAAAGCTTTCTTTTCGTGAGTAAGCGAACTCGTTCCCTATAAACATTTCTTACGCGGGTCGAACCCGTCGACTATTGTTGACAGACGTCGTTATATGCTTGTTAGTACTTATTTACTTTAGCGAATATTTGGTAAGATGCAAAAATAGACAAATTTTTACAAAATTTGCAAATAAACTAATGAAACAATAAATAACCCAAGCCACGTATTGAATTTTGCTATCAAGCATCGACTAAATTCAACTGGCGGATTAAACGGTGGAGAAGGCGAGTCACCAGGACCCCGTCGGTTACCTCGTATAAGAGCGACATCGTTCTTCTAAAGAGGCGAATTAAGGATGTTATATCATGGGGTCATCACACGGCAGGACCGGGGTTCAAGTCTTATCTGGGCCGTTCCCCCATAGTGAGGACTGACTATCCAACTATGCGGTAACAATAAGTCTAGTAGGTCAGATATGGCAGGCATGACCTAAGAGGTCGTTAGGCCAAGAAAGAAGATATTAGGGGTCTCGTAAGAAGTATTCTGTGAAACATTCTGAGAATCGGAACAACAATGACCACAGTAAAAGCACTGAAGGAACTGAGCACGAAGCTTCACTCGTGTGTGGGAAAGTTTCCCAAATTTCCCGACGCCTCTCAGTTGCGGTTGGTGTAAATATAGACCATACATTTAATCGAATAATTATTTCCGTTATTTCTTTAGCATACATTGAGATAAATCAACTCTAATGTCGTAATAATGGAATTGAAACATTTTCGTAAGATATTCAATACAATCCATTGATAAAACTTTATCGATTTTTTTGTTATACCACTCCGGAAAAGGACCGGCCAAAAGAATGACTTCTAAGAAATTATTTATGTAGTAGGCTGCGGAATGCCATTTAAAACCCAAACACCTAAAGAAAGTTCTGTTGATCATCAACCATCACAGAACAAAACACTCCAATCAGGATGAATTCCACCTCAAAAATACGCATTTGTCCTTCGAGATACGAGTTCAACGATCCAGTAACCGAGCGAGAGGAAAAATGCCGCCTGTTGGAGGAGTTTGAGCGGAAAATGAAAACTGTGGTGAAGCGTGATACGCTCCAGCGCACGATGGACCGCACGCTATCACCAAAACTAGGCAAAAGGACAAAGCGTTGCCTAAGTGCGGTTCCTCCAGAGTCTTTACCTCCTTCGCTTCCCACCACTCAAAGTGTTGGTGAAACCACCAGCCTGCCGGGAGACACCGCTCCATTAGCACCAACCCATCCAACCACCCTACTACAGGTGACGATAGACTCCCGCACCAAACCACGTGCCCTTCCGCCGAGGGTGGAAAATTGGATGGAAAACTTTCTCCGGAAGCCAACCCGTGAGCGCGTCCGGTGGCGTTCGAAGCTGCACGAGCAGGAACCACGCTGTTCGGACCGTCCCCCATCGGAACGGGTCGAACAGCTGATCGACGTCGGAGCGCAGGACTTTGTCGCCTGGCTCAACACACTCGGTGCGGAACGGTCCAGCCTAACGACGGACGTCGTGAAGGGACTGTTCTCCATCGAATCGGCCGACGAAACATCGCGCGCTCTTAGCATTGCTCCGAAAGAGATACGGGCAGTGCCGAGCCAAGTGGCGACGGAATGGAACGTGCCACAGCTGGCGTTGGAAAATCGTATCGCACAGCTTCTGCACGGTGACCGGATGTTGGCCGCTGGTCGTACGAAGCGTATCGCGTTCGGGCGGGATCTTCCACGGGAGCTGAGAAGTGGCTGGCGGGCACAGGACGCCGGGTGTGACGTGGAGCGGCCAGACGTTCCGGACGATTTGATGAGTTTGAAACGGTTGTTCCGTGACATCTGGCACCTGCGCTCGGTCAAGTATTTGGTGGACTATCTTGCCGAGAGACCATCGTTGCCTCGGCCCCGGTTTTTAGAGGAGAAGGGGCTGTTTCAGCGGCAGGATGTCGTTGAACCGGTTCCGTTCTATAGAAAAGTTCTACCGCAGAAAGCCATCGCTGAAAGTGTGAGACGATAGTGGAATGGTGAAGGTTAGTTTGGTTTTCTTTAGCGATGGAAAGTGTTGAAGGAAGTTGGAGGTTAAATTGAAGGTAAATAAATTGTAGTCAATTTGTAGTAAGTTGTTTGGACTAGAGAGTTTCCTGGGCTGGGAATGGAAGTTACGAGGAAAAATACGATAAGAGCTGTGTTGATAATATCTCATTTTCATCTGAGACTTTGAATGTACACCAAAGGCAAGTAATCATTCGTTTTGACTGTATATCAAACTAATTTTATTCACGCTAAATCGATGCATTTCAGTTTCAATATATCGAAAAAAGTTTTATAGTTTCCTGTATATAGGTACAACATTTATTTTATATATTTTTGTTATTCTAAGATAAGGGTAATGCGAAGGTTAATTTAGTTGAAAGCGTCTAACTTCTTCGTAATAATATTTTTTTGCAGTTTTAATTTAGGGACTTCAACATTCAGGGAACTGAGGAATTAAAAAAATGCTTTATTGAGTCGAAGTTGTACTTTTACTTAGATTGCGGTGTAATTTTGCTTCGATCCGCGCATTATGCTTCGCGTGAGGCTTCATGTCACCTGTACCGAGAAATTTAAATTCAATGCACAATAGTTTTACCAATGCAAGAATTACATGTAATAGATAAGCCATAACCGCAATAGTTGTACCACACATGTAACAATAGACAGTAAAGAGGCAAATGAGGTCTCTAAGACCCAAAGCCTCTATAAATGAACGAAAAAATAGTCTTGATGTCAAGTGAAGAGGATTCCCATCTTTTCAGACCTAGCTCTTGGGGATGGTATCATAGCGCGATTTAGTCGTGCAATTAGAACGGTCAAGCAACCATTTTCGTCAATTAAAAAAATGGTAGACTATTCGTATGACGTTCTATAAGCTGGTGTGGTAGCGATACTGCACTGGTAAGGTATGGATCCGACGCCTCTTGAAGGTCAACAAAGGCTCTCCATACCCTACTTCGACTCAATACGTCCCCGGCGTATAGAACGGTAACATGTCTCTCCAAATATCTGAGCTTGGGTATACGGGGAAACCCAACCCCTTGGGAAGATGGGTGATATGGCTAAATTGAGCGGAGGGGGACAGCTAGCGTCTGTTCTCCATGTTAGGGGCGGCTAGCTGTCCTTTCTGTCCTGGCTTCCTACGGGACTTTAAACAGCTAGGAAGCGTAGGCCCTCCGACGAGACAGGGGGTTGGGGGAGAGGCCTTGCAAGCCACCCCCAATAATACCGCAACGAATAGTAACCAAGAAATTTCAAACGATACCGACCCACGCAACCGAAAAAGGACAACGATTGGAAACTCGGAACATGGAACTGCAGATCACTCACAGCACCAGGAAGTACCCGTATTCTTTCGGATGAGGTGAGGGCCCGCGGCTTCGGAATAGTAGCACTTCAGGAGGTGCGCTGGAAAGGAGTGACGGAGCGTCCCTATCGCAGTGATTGCATGATCTACCAGAGCGGTGGAGACAAGCAGGAACTCGGTACGGCGTTCCTGGTCATAGGTGAGATGCGAAAGCGAGTGATCGGATGGTGGCCGATCAACGACCGGATGTGCAGGTTGAGGATCCGTGGAAGGTTCTTCAACCTGAGCATTATAAACGTGCATAGTCCGCACCTTGGAAGCACCGATGACGATAAGGAGAGTTTTTATACGCAGTTGGAGAGGGAGTACGACCGCTGCCCACAACACGATGTGAAGATCGTCATCGGAGATTTTAACGCTCAGGTCGGACGGGAGGAGGCATACAAACCCACCATTGGAAGTTTCAGTGCCCACCAGCTGACGAACGACAACGGGCTTCGGCTTGTTAACTTTGCCTCTTCCAAGCACATGACCATTCGCAGCACCTTTTTCCAGCATGCACCTCGGTTCAGCTATACCTGGAGATCACCACAGCAGACATATTCCCAGATCGACCATGTTCTCATCGATGGAAGGCACTCCTCGGATATTATCGACGTACGGACCTACAGAGGAGCAAACGTCGACTCAGACCATTTCCTGGTTGTGGTTAAGCTACGCCAGAAACTCTGCGCAGCCAATATGCTGCGCTATCTGCCGCGTATGCCGCGTACGCGTTCGCGCTTGGGGAAGCGTTGCCGGAGGACACCACTACCGAGGCGATGTCCCTCAATGACCACTGGCGTACGGTGGAACAAGCCATCAGCACCACAGCCGAACAAACCATTGGCCGCGTAGCACGTAACCAGAGGAAGGAATGGTTTGATGACGAGTGCAGACGAGCACTATCCGAGAAGAATGCAGCGCGATCCCGAATGCTCCAGCGCGAGACCCGGCAGAACGTGGAGAACTACACACGACTGAGAAGGCAGTAGACGCGACTCTTCCAGGACAAGAAGCGCAGCTTCGAGGAGTCGGACGAGCAGCTGATGCAGCAGTTGTCTCAGTCGGGGGAAACTCGTAAGTTCTACAGGATGCTGAATGCGGCACGAAGCGGTTTTAGTCCCATGATCGCCATGTGCCGCAACGCGGAGGGAGATATCCTGTCGGACGAGCGAGAGGTGATCGATAGGTGGAAGTGCTACTTCAACAGACACCTGAACGAAGCGGATACAGGAGAGTACGGACCAGGCGCAGAAAGCAGAGGAGAGCAACACTACACTTTACAAAAAAATGAGACAACCTTCAAGCGGTCTCGTCAGAAATGAATTGATGGTTTTAATAATCTATAGAGAAGCTCGTGCTCGTATCGCTAAAGCTAGGGCAACTTTTGAGATCATTATAATTAATTTAAAATATGTTCTTTACTGTACTGTTCCGACTTTCATCTGATTTCATACTTTAAATAATTCGTCTATTATGTTCATTTGAAACTATTCATGAAAATTGTCCTGTAAATTAAGATGCAGTATAATGGCGGTATTAAACAACTGACAAATTTACAAATGCGGTAATCAAATGTTATTTGTTGTTTGGTTAGTAATTTTCTTGCTGCTTTTATAACCCCTGCACTAACATATAAGCTTAGTTCACTTGCAGTCGTTCGCCGTCAGTGACAATATGCTTTGGCATCGAGAGTTCATCCTGGGAATAACAGTTCTTTCCCAAGTGTTAGCAGAATCGACAGTGAAACTGATCGAGCGTATTGCTGATCATGCATTTGACAAGACGGGACAGGTGAACACTGTTATATTTTGGGATCTAGAAGGGCCTACAGCGCATAGTATAAACACCATTTCTTATCCCAAGTATGTGTTCAACAGTGGCTCTGGAGTTGGGCAATTGCTGCAAGAGAATTGTCTCGTTATAATGGAATTACACTCTACTGGACACGTGCGTGTGATATTTTCTTAAGATTTCATAAGGAACTAACAAATATGTACTTTCTATCTTCTCACAGGAGCTTCATGATCGTTTGAACGAATTCTTTAGTCTTGCAAGTACTCATAATCTGCCAAAGTATGTGATTCTTACGAATGACAAGAGTGAGGTGAGGCGCACGCTTTCGTTGTTGCAGTATTACTTTGACTTTATGCATATAATGCAGTACGTCGTGGTGATTCACTCGGTTGAGCTAGGCACAGTGCTTGATGTTGGATATTTGAAAGCGAATAAGTTTATGAAACTAAACGACGTTGTTGACTTTGGATCTATTTTCAACGAAAGACTTAAGGATCTAGAGCTACGGACAATCGTAACCAAGAGTAGACCTTACTCATATGTCTCGGATGAATGGAAATTAGCAGGATTAGATATAGAAATAGCAGAGACAGTAGTTCGAATGATGGGTGCTCGGTTATCGGTAAACCTAGTGGACATGCGATTTAATGAGGAAGTTCGACAGCAGTTGGAAAATCATAAAATGGATATGTACCTCACGCGGCGTGGTTGCAGTCCTACATTTCCGTTTCCACAGATCGATCTGCAAGAGCGATTGACCGTGAGACTTATGATGCCAAAGGCAGAGAGGACCAACTTTAATCTCCAATTTCTCAAACCATACAAACAGGAGGTTTGGTATTTACTGTTGCTTCTGCTTACTGTGTCCTGTACACTGAACTGGATCTTCAGGAAACGAATGACCGTAAACGTGTTGATGGTGATCAGTTTCGGGTACAACCATAATACGAGCAGACTGACAGCACTATTGGTGGTGGTTATACAGTTTCTGAAGTTCATTCTACTCGAAGCTTACCTCGGGCAGGTGACATCGTTTATGATACGGTTGCGTTATCAAGGGAACCCTCAAACTTTGGAAGAGTTCTTTGATTCAGACGTTCAACTGAATGCTCCGGAGTTAATGAAACAATTCATAAGCCATCTACCAGTCAACTTATCGAGTCGATTGACGGAAAAGCTTAGGAAAGATTTTTCGTTCAACGATATTACTGGGTTTGAACCAGGCTATGCATACATCGTCACCGACTACGCGTCTGATATGATGAAGAATGCATTTTCGTACGGGTCAATGTTTAATTCGACATATTTCTACATTATGGAGGAACCGTTGTATGAGTTTGAAATGTGCTATGCGTTCAGTTTGTGGTCAAAGTTTATTGCGAAGTATAAGGAATGTCTTCAGCGTCTGTACGAAACGGGAATCATTCTGAAACTAACCGACGACGCATGGAGATTCGCAAACAGAGCGTTGATGGGGAATTCATCGACCGTGTTGATGTTTCCCGATCTGGTACCGGTGTTTTTATTTCTATGCTATGGTTGGATGTTGAGTATGGTATGTTTTGTAGCAGAGAAAATCTTGAAGATAATGAGAAAAATTGTAATACAATACGAGAGTCAACATGGAAGATCTGGTTGAGGTCCTTAATGTGTTATGTGATTTAGTCGTCAGTTAGGCGATAGCTTGAAAAGGGAAGTCAGGTCAGGAGAATTGCATGCATTCCTAAGAAAAAACTAAAAATAAATTTTTGTTTTCTATCATAAAAAAACTACTTCAAATTTAGTTCTTTCAATGCGGTAAAGATTAGTTGAAGCTCCATCTTAGCTTCAGAATCATTTGATAAGATCTTCTTAAAGAGACTTGTACCAAAATTTATTTTATCATTTGCAAAGATTAATGGAATTCTACTCGATCCTTTCATTCTTCTCATCCATTGTCGGGAAAAGATAATTTACAATTGCTCGCCTCAAATTCTGATTATAATTGATTTGAGTTTTATTTGCGTCTGCGATCGTGTGAAAACGCTAAGATTTTTATTTTGCAGAAGAAGGAACAATGTGACATTGGGCTCGATCGTGGAGTAACTTCGCGAACATCCGGAATGCAGCAGTGCGATATGCTTGTCTGTCGCATGGTCGAAGCAGCATAGGATTACATCGTGGCCAAGTAGAGCTGACGATCACACCATTGATGCCTGGATCATGTGCCCATGTTGCCGCATGGTAACTCTCGCATTTTTTTATTCGCATTTTTTGATACTGAACTTTGTTCCAACACCTGATGGACAATTTTAGTTGCAGTGAGACCTTTGCATGCTATAGATATCCTTGACATTAATGATAACATCGCTTGAAACCATTCTAACCACTGTGTGCTTATCTGTTACAAACACATAACGTCATCTTCTTGTTTGGCTCTAGAACCTGGTGAAGTCTTTACCTGATAATATCAGTTATTTTAGCTTGATTTTATCCGTAGCTCGATTGGCAGTCCTAGCCCGGGGCATGTTGAGGCGATGAGATTCGATACATGGTGCTGCCGTGTGAAGTATGAGGGTTTCACTCCACATCAACTCGAGCTCATCGCGCTCCTACACGTTGCTAAGTTAAGAGTTGAATATTTTAAGCATTCTATAGATAAGCAAGCGACACCAATTATTATTATCCAGCATTTAGGAGCCGTTTACTGTAATGATTCGATTTTCAAACGATTTCATACAATAAATTGTTGATGAAAATTGTTCAATAAACTAAGAGGGATCACGATAATAGTTTCACCGTGTGACAAACATATAATAACGACAATAAACTACAATTTGATGTTTGTGTAGCAATTTTATCAGAATTCTTAAAAACTCCTCGATATGTTTATAAAAATAGTTTACTCTAATCTAGCCAATCGCTATCGTTGACAAGATGCTGTGGTATCGAGAGATCATCCTGGGAATAACCGTTCTGTCTCAAGTCGTAGCAGAATCGACAGTGGGAATGCTCGAGCGTATTGCTGATCGTGCATTTGACAAGACGGGACAGGTGAACACTGTTATATTTTGGGATCTAGAAGGGCCTGCAGCGCATAGTATATACACCATTTCTTATCCTAAATATGTGTTCAATAGTGGCGCTGGGTTTGCGCAGTTGCTTCAAGAGAATTGTCTCGTTATAATGGAATTGCATGCGGCTGAAGCAGTACGTAGTACATTTTTTTATGTAGCTGTGTTCATTAATTTTGTTTCCCCATCTTGTAGGAAAAGCTTTACGACCGTTTGGATGACGCATTTATTTTAGCAAGTACTCATAATTTGGCAAAGTATGTGATTCTTATGAGTGACGAGAGTGAGGTGAGGCGCACATTATCACTTATTAAGTATTACTTCGATCATTTGCATATAATGCAGTACGTCGTGGTGATTCACTCGGTTCAGCTAGGCGCAGTGCGTTCTGTTGGCTATTTCAAAGCAAACAAATTTATGAAGCTAACCGACGTTGTTGACTTTGAATTTGTGTTCAACGAAAGGTTAAAAGATCTTGAGCTACGAACAATCGTAACCGAGAGTAGACCTTACTCATATGTCTCGGATGAATTGAAATTATTAGGATTAGATATAGAAGTAGTCGAAATAGTAGTTCACATGATGCGCGTAAAGTTAGTAATAACACAAATGGATGCACGAGATATCAACGTCATTCAAGAACAATTGTACCATAATGAAATGGATATAACGCGGCGTGGTTGCAGTCCTACATTTCCGTTTCCACAGATCGATCTGCAAGAGCGATTGACCGTGAGACTTATGATGCCAAAGGCAGAGAGGACCAACTTTAATCTCCAATTTCTCAAACCATACAAACAGGAGGTTTGGTATTTACTGTTGCTTCTGCTTACTGTGTCCTGTACACTGAACTGGATCTTCAGGAAACGAATGACCGTAAACGTGTTGATGGTGATCAGTTTCGGGTACAACCATAATACGAGCAGACTGACAGCACTATTGGTGGTGGTTATACAGTTTCTGAAGTTCATTCTACTCGAAGCATACCTCGGGCAGGTGACATCGTTTATGATACGGTTGCGCTATCAAGGGAACCCTCAAACTTTGGAAGAGTTCTTTGATTCGGACGTTCAACTGAACGCTGCGGAGAGCATTAAACAATTCATCAGCCATCTACCAGCCAATTTATCGACCAGACTGTCAGCAAAACTTCGAACGAATTTACCGTTTACAAACCATTACGAGCCTGGTTATGCATATGTTGTCACAGAGTATGCATCTGATATGATGAAGAAGGGATTTTCGTACGGGGCATTGTTTAATTCGACTTATTTCTACATTATGGAGGAACCGCTGCATGAGTTTGAAATGTGTTATGTGTTTAGTTTGTGGTCAAAGTTTATTGTGAAGTATAAGGAATGTCTTCAGCGTCTGTACGAAACGGGAATCATTCTCAAGCTAACCGACGACGCATGGAGATTCGCAAACAGTGCGTTGATGGGGAATTCATCGACCGTGTTGATGTTTCCCGATCTGGTACCGGTGTTTTTATTTCTATGCTATGGTTGGGTGTTGAGTATGGTGTGTTTTGTAGCAGAGATGATCTTCAAGATAATGAGAAAAATTATAATACGACACAAGAGTGAAAATCGAAGATTTGTGTGAGGGCTTGTGTGTTACTAGGTTACTTATGTATAATATTTGTTCGAGTCTACAAAAGTAGAACTTTGGTGCTAACTTGCAGCTGACAAACTTTGAGTAAAATTAAAATATATTATGCAACTTTGCTAAAGAAAGGAAAGAATAAGCAAAAGGAGTAATTAGGGTACCATAAGTGGAGGTTGCAAATAGCAAACCTGGATAATGATATCTGGACTTGCAAAATGCGGTTGATATGCACCTTGGCTGAGAGGGTCTAAATAAGCGAGTAATACTACATTGAAGTCCTGCCCAGTGTAAAGTTGAATATGCAAAAAACGGAATGGGTCGGAAAAATCCAGATTTACCCGTTTGATAAAGCCAAGCGATCACCATGGCTTGGAGTCCATGTATCAGATGTGAGCATGAAAGAGCGCTGTCAAACAAAATCCCAATGTAGACCGACCGGATGTAGACGTCAAATTATACGATATTTTCATACAGTTTCCTAGCAGTAAAGTATGCATACATAAGAATAGTTTAATTTTGGATTTATGTCACAATAAAACTGTTTTTGACATCTCAATGGATACGATTTTACCTTAATTTTACATTCGAGAAGTATGAGCTCAAAAATAACTGTTCCAAAATCAAATGTTCGCTTGTTTTAACTGTTTCTGAACTTTGAAGATCACTTGTAACTCCGTCTTCGCTACAGATTTAATGTATGAGGCTAATCCATAAATTATAATAATCTTTAGCGATGTTGATATTAAATCTACTCGGGCCACTCATTCTGACTTAGTGATGGACTGTTTCGTCTTTGATTTCAGTGTTCAGTTCAAGTTTCAAGTTCAGTATAACACTGTCTTCCTTTTCCTAGATATTCTTTTTCATTTAAAGGATGTTCTGTCCCTTCTATAGAAGTTTTATGACGATAATGCCACAACGTGACAAACCCTCGATGTAATTCGCTGACTTCTGTAAAATTTGTAGAATTGTTAAACACAGTTTAGACATTTTTTACGAGAATTAGAATGGTTTTCATAAACGAGTCGCTAGATTTTCGGCGTTTTTGTCCATAAGTTTCGCTGCCACGTACTCCAGGCTAATCTTTTGAATTTTCTTAAGCCCCTGATACAGATGGTGTTTTGACAGGTGTTTAAACTTCTCTAGATATGATCGATGAATCGTTTTGTTCATTTAAAATTGAAAGGATGGTTGAATAACCTGCCCCAGTACTTCAAAGCGCAAAATTTTCCTAATATTAAAGCTGTTTTTGTTTCTCATTTTAAGTCGAGCTTTTCTCCATGAATCACAATTTCACAAATAAACCAAACCATTGGCACTAGAATTATCGTTTAGCATTGCCGATTCTCTCACTTGAAAGCATTTTGCAACTGCAACATCGCTCAAGTAATTGTATACATTTGTTTGTCCTTTCAAATATTAGACCGATTTGTCTTGCTCTTGCTCTTCCGACGGCGCGTGAGCCAATGTAGGCGAACCCATCCAGCTCAGTACAAAAGCATGCACCAAAAGCATGCTCAACGGTTTGCAACATTGCACATAATTTGAATATGAAACGGAACGTCCGGACCTGCCATCGTTTCGTAAGGGGGATGGTGCCGGGTGTTTTGCGTTTGTATTTGACAAACACCCGGTTCGGTCGGTCCCTGCCGGCATGCATCATCAGGTGGCAACGGTCGAATTATGTCACCGTTTCAACCAAACGCTGCCCTATTCCTTCGTATCGATCGATACACCAAACCTAAACAACGCCGCCGCATAGCCGTTGACTATCTACAATCGTTTCCCGATGGCGTTGCCGTTGGAGGACGTGAGAATGGTGGTGTTTGTGTATAACAAAATGGCCAGGTTGGGTCAGGCCGTAGGTTGAGGCACCACGCGGTTTAACCACCACCACATGCGGCAGTGCAGATCAAACAATTTGCTGCTGCCGTTCGGTACACAATCGAGGTACACAGTCTGAGGCAACTGAGGCGCACTGATTTGCATGATTCCCGTTCGCATTGCGTCCGATCCGATCATTCATTCGTTCATGTTTGTGCCGTTTAGTTTTCTGCTGCAGCCGGGCCGGATGTTGTTGGAGCAATAATTCAACCATTTTTCGATTATCCGTTTTGAATGCCTTACGCGTTGCTGAGACGGTCTTGTGGTGTATTTATTGTGCCAATACAATGTGCTACTGTTGTTACTCTGTTGGTAGTCTGGGTTGGTTTGTAACATTCATTGTTTCTAGCACTAATTTACATATTCAGTTTGGCTTTATTAGTCCTTTCTCTATTTTGGTTGTCCTTTACACTATTTATATTTTCCAAACAGTTTTCTAAAATAAACATTTCCACCTTTTTGATTATTTGGTGAAAAAAATATGTAAAATTTGTTATTTTTTTAATTAAAAAATAATTTATTTTCTATAATATAGACACAAACTTTACTACGAAAAAATATATGAGCTACATGAAGGAGATTTATTTTAAAATAAAACTTATTCAAGTTAATGGAATAGGTTATCTGATGAATCGCGTATTAGTCTTAAAGCTGGAAGATTCTGTAGGTATACTGCGTCTAATTACGCAGTTTATCCAGTCTTTTAGTCATTGATACTTGCATCCTTACGCCGTTGTACAGCACACCCTTTATTGACAATCTCTGACGTTTTGGGAAGAGCAACATCGTCTACCGTCTATGTTGGAAGCGGTGTTCATCATCTATAGATCTTTGCCTACGAGAAAAGACATCGTGATTCTCCCGATCGATTTCCATGGACAAGAATGTCTTTTACCTAATTGTTAAATTTTTTTTTTTGTGATTTACACCTTCGTACTGATCTATATGATCATTTTTCCTTCCTGTCAAATCTCTTGTTGATTGTGAAGCTCTTCAAAACATCGTTCTCACTTTCTCTGTTTGGTGTTGTTCTAACTCACTTCTACTTTGTCTTAGTAAGTGCCACATTATATCGTTTTCTCTTGCTCGTAATCCTTTGTCTTCCTCTTGAGCGTGTTTCTTGCGTGAAGGATCTTGATGTGCTGTTGGACTCTCGACTTACGTTCCACAACCATGTGGCATCTTGGAATGCTGTATCGTTTGACTTTAGAGTTTCGAGCTGCTTGCCGGAGGCTCTGACCGTGATAGAGCACGACTCGGAAGCAGAGTATTAGTTGACGGCGACGATCTCGAGGTAGTAGAGGAGTTCTGCTCCCTTGGCACGATCGTAACTTCGGACAACAACGTAAGCAGCGAAATCCGAAGGCGCATTGTTCAGGGGAATCGTGCCTACTACGGACTCCACAAACACCTGAGAGCTCGTTGGCTGGATCAAGTGGAGTCTAACCTGAGGGATATCGGATGCAGCCGGGGATGGAGGAGTGCAGCCATGGACCGAGTTTCCTGGAAACGGATTGGACACCAGGCCATGTCTGTTAGACGTGCTCCCTAGGAGCAGGCCACAAAAGAAGAAGAAGATGCCTTTGGATTCTCTTTGTCTCCATTGTCCGCTCGTCTCTAGAATATGCCGCAATAATCTGGAGTTTAGAGGGCTTTCACCCGCTTTGCCCTGCGCAATGCGTTTGGCTATTCGGGATCAGCGTTATCGTCGTACCCTGTTCGCTGTCACATGTTGAGGCTCGAACTCTTGGAAACTCGCCGCACTCATGCCCAGGTCTCTTTTATTGCCTCTCTTATCCTTAACTCCACCGATGCTTTCTGCCATTAACTTTATTGTTCCATCGTCCTCGTCCTTCCTTTGCAATTGCATCAATGCGATCTTCTGTTGGTGCGAATGATCCGCTTTTGCGTGCAATTCGTGCTTTTAATTCGCATTCCGTTCTGCTGGACTTCTCTCTCTCGTTAATAGCTTTCCTAGCACGCCGTCGTCAATCGTCTCTACCAATTTCCTCTCCTGATTCGTCTCCTTTATAGCGGTAAGTTTATTATTTAAGTACATTTCGTAGCCTTTTTCAGACAATTTGTTGATAATAAATTAAAATAATTTTTTTTTTATGTTTATTGTAGTATGTTCTGCACGGTAACACCGATGTGCGCCAGTCGCTTTTCTGGCCTCAAACGGTGGCAAAATTACCCATCTGAAGTCCTTGAGGTTGTAGCTGGCGACCCCTTCGTCGCCGGGATGCTTGCGTTCGATGTAACCTAACAAAATTATCGTAGCTCTAGGATTCAGGTGTTTCTCCGGCGACTGGGTCGCTGTTTACAACATCAGATTGTAGACCTCAGATCGATGACCGTACTAAACGATGAGGAAGCCAACAACTTAATGTTGGAAAGCTGCGGCAAGTTCGCGCAGTATTACAAGCCAGCCAGCGTCAACCCATCAGGAGGAATGTCCCCATCCTGCAACCCATTCTACCGAGCCCACCCGGGATAATATTCCTTTCTTAGTGAATATTCCTTTGGATGACAGATTGTTTTGGTCGAATAGACCTTATGGACGAAAATGTATCTAAGACGCCGAGTATTCATGGTCAGCAAGGACTCTTCAAAGCCCAAAACATGGTCATATACAGTCAAAAATGGGAGATATAGAAAAAGTCTTTCGAGGTTATAGTGCAAAAGAAGTAAAAGAAAGGATTTTAATGCTATTTCTAGGATTGAAGTATTTTTAGCTCTCCAAATAAAATTTCAATTTGGACTAAAACGTTGTGCTATATAAAAGTTCCTCAATTCACTTGCCGGATCACGATGAATTCATTCAATTTCAGTATTAATACTAGCTGAATACACTATAACATACTACTACCAGCACCGTCACCATCACCAGAATGAATGATCGATCCATTAGCAGTATAATTGCTTTGAAAGTGTTTCGCTACCAGTCGTCTGCATTCGGTCTCTTCGGCGCTACAACGCTGCATCTCCAGAGTTGAATGGATTTTGCACCTACGAGCAGGCAGCAGGTTCCGTAGCGTGCCGGTAACACAGGTTCAGCAAACCGGAAGGTGTGATGTGGAAATTTCAATTTCATTGCACGACACAAGCTGCATTGAATCGCATCCAACCGCATGCACCGGCTTTGTCTGGGGGTTTTATAGGCATTGGCCCGGAAATTCGATAACGCTTTTTCCAAAAAGGTGTTTGGCTATGAAGTGAGACATGAGGAGATTGTTTTCATCGTGTCAATCACTTCGACAGTCGGGTCGGTGTGCAGGTGCCGATGAAGATAACTGAATTTTGGCAAACAAACCAACGAGGAGAAAGAATACCAACTGCCATGTTTTTGGCTGCATGAATGGAAATCAATTTGCAGTTCTGATAGTGAGTGTATCTTGAGTTGGATTTTTTGCACAGATCTGCGTTTTAAAATGGTCGAAATAAATAAGAACAATTGAGCACATGGTTTTAAAAAGTTTTTACTGTGAATAAATAAATAGACGAATCTGTTGAATCTGGTTTATTTATCCGTCACCTTCTACAGAGAGTAAGTTTCATCGAGTAGTATATTTATCACACGGTTGTGTTCTTTTAGCTGTAGCTAGATAAATTGCATCGATATAATGCACAATTTGTATCCTTTATTGAATTACTATCGCACACAAGATACGGAGGATTCTTGGGGAGATAAATCGTCTTGACTAAGGAGTGTGATTGAATCTTCCATCACCATTGATTAGCTGCTTGTGTACCACGCGGAGGATAAGAAAAGGAGTAAGCTAAGCTATGTTTGGTGAGATTCTTAGAAACTAAGTGAGAAATTGAGTTCTAGTTAAAGGTTTACGCTTGGTGTTTGAAATATATTACATCTTTTACACAACAGTTTAATACAATAAATTCTCTTAAACAAACTTTGGCCACGGTTTGCGAAACTATATACATTCAACTTTACCGTGATACTAACCACAGCCTTAAATTCTAAGAAATTCATGAGAAAATACTTCATAGTTATTGTGAAATTTCGCAGAATACGCAAAATATAATACTTTGTTTGACATCAACTCTGTGCCTACGGAGTTAGTTAAGTTCTCGGTTCCATTTATGATACGATTGAGAAAATATGCGAGTGCTTGATAGTTAGGAACCAAAAATCTCCTCAATTTCGTCGAAATATCCATTTTTTGATAAGAAATCTGACCTATACCCTCAACATTTTCAAAGTACTTATTACCACACGTTTGATGGTCTTTCTGACTCCAAGGTGTAAGTCTATTTCCGTAAGCTGTAGAAAAGCTTTGACTAGCCTTTCCGGTATATTTACGGTTACTCTAAGCATGAATGTGTGAGTCTAAGCATGAAAGTATTTGTAACATTAAGTTCTTATAAACGAAAATACGATATAGGAAATTATATGAGAATCAAGATCTATTTTCTTTATGAAATAATCGATTTTTATTATTTAATGTTTCCGATGCAATTCATTAGTTCTGTAAACGTTCAGAACAAGCGGTACAGAACTAATAAATATCGGAAACAATACATTATTAAGATCATCATAACAAGTATAATGAAAGAATAAAAAAAATCATTAAAAAAATTATCCTAATTATCAAAGTTAGCAGTCAAAGTTACACTTAAATTATGCAACGAATAGTGATACAATTCTTTTACATCTGATACTGTCTTTGGTTTAGTTAAAATCTATAGTTATATTTTCCTTAGAAAATGTTTTGGTTAGTTCTTTCTTGTTATTTTAGTTTAGTTATGCTTTTTAGGTATAATATTAGTTTTTGTGTCGTAATGTATTTTTACAATTTTTTTAGAAATAATCATAATGCAGTAATCAGCCCTCTAATTATTCAATTTTCAATGCAGAGTGTACGAATGGCAAACCAATTGTTATTAAAGTACACTTTATTCAATTACATTATATACTCGATTCCAGTAAAACTACCAATTAAAGGAATGCTTATATTTTTATATTAAACCTTAATATAATTTAAATTTTGTTTTATGTATCGCTTTGTTAATTGTTTAACTTACTTACTTACTTATCAGGCGCTACAACCGCTTCGCGGTCTTGGCCTGCAGCAACAATCCTCGATACCGCTCACGGTTTAGCGCCGTCGTCTGCCAGTCCAATATCCCGGCCGTTCTGGCGGACGCATCTACGCCATCACTCCATCTCAGTTTGGGCCTACCACGCCTCCTCTGTCCATGTGGACGGCCTAAAAGGACTTTACGGGCTGGGACTCGCCAATCACCGTTCCGAAATCCGAACGTCATTAGAAGAAGGAGCATGCGAATATTATCAAACACACACACACAAAGCGCACGCCGTGAGTCATTTTCGCCAGTGACACAGAAGTCCACCACGAGATGAACGTCGTTGGTGGCGGCAGAAGCTTGCTGTCTGCTCCAAATAGGCCGGCGTCAAAGATCGGCCGGCGTTGTGACGCAAGTGACAGTGGCTGCGGGTACGCTTCTTGAGTCCTCCCGACATCTCCCATTAGCGAGTCCGTGAGCTAATTCTCACTCCCGAGTTTGTGGCGATCTCAATAAAGTCTGATATGTCTTCACCAAACGAGCACACACACACTGATTGGAGGTCTCTCGTTAGGTGTTCGGCGACACCGACAACTTCGTTGATTCACAAAAGTCCAAGAATAATCGGCGCACACAACAACAAAAAAAGACACATCAACCCTCACAGTTGGAGGCTGCTTTCACACGCTCCGAAACGAGCCCAATCTTTTCGCTCTTCTTGATCCTACTCCCGGACCGGGGGGGTTTTCCAAACGTTTCGCAACAGAGCGAACTGGCAGCGAAGTTCACACACAATCTTACCGCTAGAAGCGCCTCTTGGGACGTGCTTCAAGCCGGCCGCGTTGAATCGTTTGCTGTTAATTTATACATTTTTCTTCCACCGAGCCGCGCATCGTTCCGTGCTGTGGCCTGTATCAAAGATCATTCATGACGCTGCTGATGCTATCGTGAACTCATAATTTGCTTCAAAGATCATCTTCCGCTTGTTTTTTTTCGAACTGTTCTCACCTTCACTCTCCACACAGATCGGAAG
>KZ062179.1:189009-200248 GCA_002091835.1 Anopheles maculatus | reverse complement strand
ATCCTATAATTTTAATGATTTAGAATGCAAAATAAGAGAGCCTACAACATGTAGAGCGTAATCATCGTACGAATTGTAGAAGCGATTGCGCGATGTATGGTGGACGTTACGCCGAGTATACGCCAACAGACAAATACAAACGCAGTGGTAAGATAGCATAAATCTGTCAGTGCAGAAAGAACAGAGCGAGGGGGGGGAGGGCAAGGGTTGGCAGCGAAAGGAAAAGCGAAGGAATGTGGATCATCCTTTGATTGAAAGTACAAATTGTTTTTTATTACTTTACTATTATTCTACTTATTATCATTATGACAATTATGAATTCTATTGATTATTATTAATTAACGAGATTTAATCGAATCTTTAAGCTATAAAAATAAACTACACTATACACGTATCCCCCTTAACCAGCCGAGGATAATGGACGATTTAATTAAGAACCATATGAAGTAATGAATTTCACAAACGTTTCGTTTGGAGGAGAGCATTTATTTGTAAAGCTTAATTATCAGTGAAGCATGGCGATTCAGTTCTATGTATTTATGTTTCCAAATCTTTCTATATGGGCCAATTGTTCGTGCGTAGTATTATTATAGATTTACGTTACATTATCGCATCCGAGGTGTGTGTAAAGCGTTATTTTGTTCGTTGCTTCAGTTGCTAAATACAGATACACACGCGTAAAGCAGCAGGACATTTGTTTGTAGAAATCCTTGAGTTCAGTTCGATTTTTCTCCCGAGCGGGATAAGTGTGAAGCGAAGCAGAGTAAATAAAATGTTGTGTGTTGCATTAGAGCGGCCCAACTAGCAGTTAATTGTTTTTTCTTTTCTCTTTAATTTTTAGTAGCACACGTTTTACTAGATATCTTATGTTGTCTCTCATTGAGCGCGCATTTTATAACGTCGCGCGAATAACTATTATCCTATATTCAAATAATGATATGTTTACTTTTATTACATGGTGAACACTTTTATAAACAGGCAAGCGAGATATAGTAAAGGAAGTTTAATCGTAATAACGTAGAAGAGAAGACGATTCAATAGTGTAAACGTTTTAGTGAATTATATTTAATCTCTTTGATTTTGCTTAAGAGCGATCTCTCCCTACGCACATGTCACGTACCTTTTAATGCGCAGTCCTACGCGGCCCTTTACTGTGGTGTTGCGCGCGCGCTTACTAACAAACATACAAAATGCATCTTTGGATGGGAAAGCATGCTTAATCGTTTCGTGCTTCGTGAAATTGCTTATAAACTCCCATCGAAACTTGATGTTTTGCGAAATGTTATAGACCATTAATTTTGATTCATATCCGTTTTGTTCCGTTAAACAATACCCGGTCGCTGCTCTGGTGCATATGGAGACCGGGTGGACGATAAAGAATGGTTTTTGTTAAGCGTATTTGTTTGCTTTCACTAAATATACTTTTTTGGCACTACCAAAGCAATTACTAGCAAAGTGTTTGTATCTGTATGTGTGCGTGTGTTTTTTTGTTTGTTTGTTTTTTATAACGATCAGCATTTGAGGAAGGAAATGTAAACGAGAGAATACTTTGTACCTTTTTGCTAAACGAATAGTAGACATGTTGAGGGATGATGTGTGCAGATCGAGTTTTTAAAACCCAACCACTATTATTATTACTACTACAAAAACAACAACTACTACTACTATTACTAATACTACACCACTACTGACAACATTGAAGGCGCGGAAGATAGTACGAAGAGAGGTATTAGGGCGAGTTAGGGAAGTTTTGGTACAGTTCCAAATAATGTAAGCAAATGAAACAAATATACAAACAAACGCAACACTTAATACAAACGAAAATACATATAATTGATCACGGCGAAGGTCAGAATTTACGTAGATTTATCGATGTTTTTTCCTATCTGTTTCGCGCTTGCTAATAGAGAGCTTCATTCGTTTTTTTTCCCACAATATCTTAATGGAACAGTATATTATGCTAAAAGAGAGAGAGAGAAAAAAGAGAAAAACAAAAAGGAAACAAGGAAACAACCACAAATACTGCAGGAAACATCCATCTTGTTGTAAGAATTTTTTGTCACACTTACATAAAACGAAAAAATGACACACACACACAAACAACCACAGCATTTTGTCACTGTGTGCAACAGTTTATATGACAGTGAGTGGCAGAAAAAGGGTATAGAAATACTGTTTGGTATGAAGCGTAATTTGTTGAGCGAAGGGTGATTTTTATGTGGAACAATGTAGTGGGAGCGTGGGTGGTGTGGTCAGGCCAAAACGAAAGTAGAAATACAAACAAACGGTACAACTAGCGGGGAAGACAGGTGAGAAAGAGAGAGAGAGATGTTGGTAAAATGGAGACGGCAGGGAATATGTGAACAGAGAGGAAAGGACAAAGTTTATTCACTGTTGACAAATTGTGAACAAATGCGGGAACATATAATGCAGGGCATGCCAGAGTGTAGGATCGTTTGTTTTAGTATAACGCAAGTGGGTTGCATTGGTTTCCGAATTACTGCTTTGTTTTTTGAACACTTTGGTTTTACATCAACTCGCGGATCGCGCACACACCGACCGAACAAACTGTTCGTAAACACACTACACTGTTCACAAACACCCCATCATCCAAACATTGGCGCCTTTTATCCATGTGTCATTTCGTCGAACTCCTTGAGATCCATTCAAAAATCATTCACATAACCGTCTCATGTTCATATACTTCTTTCCTTAAAGTGTGAAATGTGTTGTAGGCATGCGTGCCAAGCGATTTGCAGCGGGTAATAGTTAGCAATAGCAAATAGACTAAACGACCGAGCGTTGGTTTAATCCTGTGTTTAGTTTGCATTTCTTGCTAGTTCAAAGTACCAGTGTGAGTGAAAATTTGCTAATTTACCCCTAGTTCATTTTTCAGCATATAGTGAAGACAAAACTAACCTCAATATTATTACCAAAACAAAGCAAGACAAAACTCAATAACATATGCTATACAATGCAAGAAAACGCAAATCACAAACAAAACAAAATCTTGCGGAAAATAAGCAAACACAAACGTAAGAAGTTAAAACATAATGAAACAAACAAAACAAGTGTACAACATAGCAAAAATGTTTTCTTTTTTTTTGAAAATGATGCGTTAAAGAGTAAGAGAAATAAACACAAAACAAAAAACATACAAACCCAACATTGAAACAAATGGCGTGAAAAGAAGCGAAGCATTACTAGCTGACGTTGGAAAATAAAAAAACAACAACAAACAATTGAATGAATAATATACCAATAACATACCTATCAAAGACTTTCTTATTTAAAAGTATCCATACAAAATATAAGACGACTGAAAGCCGAGCAGCCAGAACATGTGAACACAGGAATGAGAGAATAAAACAAACAAACAAACAGTGTGCGATGTTATTTGTCGTTCAAAAAGAACATTCAAAACAAAGAGAGAAGGCTTTTTATATTGACTATAGCGCGGATTGCAGCAGAGCGGTTACAAAAGAAACGCAAACCACGCGCACGTGGCGGGAATGTCGGCACGAACAAAGCAGAGGAAGACGTTGTACGTGAAAAATGAATGTTAATTCTACAAAATATATACGATATATACGACAACACAAACCTTATTAATGCTAAAATTAAACATAAACAAGTAAACAACTAAGAGCAGCGTTTTCAATGTAGAGGCGAGGCGACTGTTGTGCAAAAAGGCATTTCTTCTGAAGTGAACCACACTTTCCCAACTCTCTCTCACTTCACAAGCAAAACTAAAAAAACCAACATCCTCGATGCTATTGGAGAGCGAAACAAGCAAACCGTCGGTAAACTGTAACGTGTGGGAATTTACTACGTGGCATGCAATAAATCTAAAATCTATATATTAGTACTGAAACTATTGATGAAGCCAAGCCAACAGCGCTGAAGTTATCGAGGCAAATAGAAAGCAAAAACAGAAAACATTGAACAACATGAACGCACTAGCGCAAGCGGACGGAAATCACTGTTTATTGTAAAACAGAAAATAAACACCTAAACCAAAGGCTTCATAACATTTAGCCTCGGTATCCGAATCCTTAACATCACTCGAAAAATGGAGCAAAGATAAATTCTTGATAACAAGAAACACATACCATTGCGAACATCATCTCTGGTACATGATGAAAGTGGAGAGAGCACATGGCTTGAAACAAAAGCAAAACAACTACATTAATAAGAAGTATAAAAAATGTTAGATTTAACAAAAGCACCGCTCAGTGTGCTAACTATCGATGTCAAGTTCTCGGTTTGCAGGAAGATTATATGAATAAAACATTGAAAAACAAATCATTTAGTTTGGGTGGCAAATTTGGAAAGAAACGTTTTGAATAAAATCATTGTGAAGGTAAGTATTGATTAGAAGACGGTGCAAACAACGAGTGCTTTGTTGAATAGCGCATATTGTATTTCTGTATTAAAGATTACATACATTAGAAAATCTGAATCTTTTCGATTTAAAGAAACCTATTTTATTTGTTTGTTATGTGCTTTTCAATATTGTTCTAATTATTTTAGTCTTTTCGGCTTCATGATTTTTGTACTATCTGCATTATCTGTTGCTATAACTTTTTTCTTTTACAACTACATTTTCAAACAAACAATATTGAGCAGCATAATTTATTTATGATTTTATGATTCTGGCAAATTATTCTAGGCCCTTAAGACACAAGTGTTGTTCAATAACTCATGCAAACACTTATTCGCATTCATCGAATGCGAACGCGTCAGTTTCGCCCAAAAATTAAATTATTTCTTCCAGCGATTTGTTTTTCCGCGCTTGAAGTGAAGCTTGCTGTCCAGTCGAATACAATTATGTGCACCTTCTCTCATGGTCTCATGGTCCTCCAGCCGTGATAAACACCCGCCGGGCTACAATTAACAGCTAACCTCTGGCAGCAGTTGCTTCTCAATTCCAACTACAAAGAATGAAACGCAGGGTCGGACCAAGTCCTCACCAAATGTCCTTTGATTTACCCTGCCTTCGGGCATTTGACGTCGTCTCGCCGGTCAACCAAACATCAACGGTACAGGGCAGAAGCTGGGCAGAATCTTTTAATAATCATTCGTTGCGGGTTAGTTGTTGCAATAATTGCACACGTGGTCTCTTTGTTTGCAAGGATCCCGATACGGAAAGGAAGCAGCATTGGACTTTACTAGGAAGAACGCGCGCACAAGACAAATTAATGATGGTGGAAGAAGCGAGACGGAGTTACACACGTGTGACACTGTGTAGTACGGTGAGCACACAATTAACTTATTAGTTTCAAAGAACCGACAAACCAGATGGGGTTCCTTGGATTCTCTCCGCTGGATCTCCTACCATCATCGGCGTTGGAACTGATGTGGAGGCAGGCGAGCGTGACAAGTCGTAAATAAAATTTCCACAGCAGCCACGGCGAAAGTGAAGCCCCGAGCGAATCCGTTCTTTTTTCTTCTGTCCTCCCGATGTGTGCGTCCACTTAATGGTTGGCCAGTATTTAGCGAGTGAATGACTGCATAAATAAATAATCAGCAACCAAGCACCGCCAGAGATCCCCGCTCGGGCAGGTGGTAGCTGTCTGGCTAACCGAAATCCCGAACCGGGTGGATTATTGCTACTGACGGATGACAAAACCCAAGGAAGCCAACGAACGAAAAAAAAAATACAGCAGCGTCTCCTTGGCGTTACTCACGTGTTGTTGTTCTGTCGAAAAATGTCGTATCTTTCCCAATTGCTGTAAGGTTTCATTGGTTGCCATGTGAAACAACTGGACCGGGGTCAGCACCAGCATATGGACGTTGGTTCCAGAGTTGGGGGTGGCTTTGTAACAAATGTCCTGGGTAACGGCCCGTTTTATGTTTTCGCAACCACACACACACACACGTCACTGTTTCGGTACCGTTTCGTTTGGTTCTGCCTTCTGTATGTTGTCTTTCTTTGAGGAGTTCCTTGCATCCTTTGTCAAAGCGGAGGACTGTGTTGTGTGTGTGTGGTTCATCACAAAAGTTGTGCAAAACGTCGCTACCAGTACATGTCGAGCTGGTGTTAATGTCCTTTTGTTGGGGTTTAATTGAAAACATTGCCCTTGTTATTGCGTATCCTTGTAATGATCTCATTTTTATTCAGCACATGACGAGTGACAAAATATTGTAGCTGGTTTTGCATTAATTTGTCTTATGCTGGTATTGCTATACTTTTGCTATACGCATTTAAGATATTTTCGAGATACTTTAGAATAATTTACTGTTATTTCCTTTGTTTGATCTAATTGTATTCATTTTTGTTACTTTGTTCAGGGTTATTGGTGCGCCCGTTTCTGATTTAATCAGCTTCATTTGGTAATGTCAGATAAATAATTACTTATAAATACCACAGACATAACACTGTTGAAACATTTTCTAAGGGTTTCGAAAGGATGGCACGGACAAGTGTATCGTTTATGTCAATTCATGTTAAAATTACCTCATTGGGTAAAAAAGAAAGTCCTTCATCAGGCGTGGTATGTACGATAAAACTACGATTGAAGGTCCCGGTAAGTCGAAATAATATGTAGCTCTATGTAAGAAATGGAAGTAATAGTATTTGAAGTAAAATATAATAATTGTACGCACACACGCACAGCCCCGCAAGGGCTGGTTCGGATTTTGTAGTAAACGATTGATCTGCTCGTATAGTTTCTTCGCTGTTTCGTTTTGATCTGAACAATTTTATTCCCTTTTTTAACGCACTCCCTATTATCTACGTTCTTGTATCCTTTCTTCTGTTTTCTGAGAAACTCTCTCGTACACTAAGGATCTCAATTCCCAATCAACACCACTCACGGTGGCATCCGCAAAGCCTACGTGTAGGCGCAACGATAATATTCGATCTTTAAAATGAAAAAGAATAGAAAAAGGCAACCATGTGCATAAGGTGCGACTGTATGATTATACTTATGTGTGAAAGTCTTTAAAGAATTAACTTAACCAATCAATAAACAAGATTTTGCATCTACAGTAGTGAGGTTGTTATACATTAAAAGTCCACTACACAAACAAAATATCGCCTAATTGCTAATACATTGGCTGATTGACTAATTAAGAATTGTTGCACTGAAAAAAGCAATCCACAATGAGGATCTCAACCGGAAGGATAAAAATACGGTAAAAGTTTATAACACCATTTGTTTGCCAAAAAAATCGACCAACATACACCACCAAGTACACACACATAACTCCGCTCATTAGGTCAAATAGCAGTGTCCTGTGCGTCCTTAGCAAACCTTTCCCCGGCAATAAACCCCTTAGTTAAGAAAGCCAACAACCACTTCCACTCGCGCTTTCCAACCGGGAAAGCAGCGGTCAACGGACAAATTGGGTGTTGTTTGGAAAATATTTTCAAAATCCAACACGTTTCGTTCCTTTGATCTTTGCCTCGATGGGTTTGTTGTGCGTCTAGAATTCCGTTCAACGTTCTGGGGTGAGTAACGTTTGGCCGAGCTCTGGGTGTCCGGTGTGCTTCAACGCCTCTAAAACCTCGACGTGTGGGTTTGCTGGAAGCGAGAAAGGGGAATGGTTTGTTGTGGCGCGCTGCTTGCTCGCCGTACCGCACGCTTCTTTGTTTGGTGTTTTCCAATTTTCCTCCCATGCTTTCCGTGCTTTATTCGTTGCCCGAATACGTGCACATGTGGCTTCATTTCCGGTCAATACGCTTCGGGTGAGCCGTTTTGGGTGTTGTTTACCGTAAACAGTGTCCTCCGCTGCGTATCCTTAATCTCCGGTCAACCTTTTGGCTTTGTTTGATGTATCGTCGCTAGATTGTGTCACTACGTGCGGATGGAGGTTTGGAATCTAAAATGCGAAACGAAATGTCATTTATAATTGAATTTATTTCACAAATAAAAACCAAACCTGTGTTGTGCTGTGCGTAAAATGTGTAAGCAAGTTTTTGTTTGTTTAAAAGCTTGTATATTTGAACCAAATACGACCGAAATAGAAACAACTGGCATCCTAACAATATACAAAATCAATCCATAATACGGTATGATTTATTATTGTGCTCAATTCTTCAGGTTATTTCCAAATTCCGCTCATAACTTCCTGCCTTCAATAATTTACATCGTACCTCCAGATGTACTCCCGTCCGAGAAAGCTTTCTTACGATAATCCTCCTAATCTTTGCATCATAATAATCATCCATCTAAAATTGCCTCACACTTTCCAACATCAACAACGTCAGCACGGGTGGCCGAGGGTTTTGGGGTGGGAAACTTTACAATCCCCTCCGGCTAATCGAGTTGATTGCTTGACCACTTCAAACACACCCAACAGAGACGCTCGTGCCTGACAGGACAGTGTGCAACAGCAGGTCAATCAAAAATTTATAACGAACAATTAGAATCGGAACCGGAACCAGTTTCTGCCCGGTACGTTGCGTCTAATCCACCAGTCAAACAGGACACCACACTAGCCATCGACTTCAAAGCGAAACTCTCCGAACATTATCACATTGACTCTCGCTGCCCATGTGTGTATATCACTCCCCTACCCAGGGTGAAGCACACGGAATGGGCAATGTTCGCTCGCTTTAAGTGAATTATTAACGCTAGGTTGCATTCTTTTTCCGTGGGCTGTGGAATAGTAAAATCCCTGTGGAGATCTCAAACTGCGATGAAGAAGAAGAAGAGGCGTCATCCGAGATGACCGATTCATTCACGCATGAAACACGGTCACATGTAGCAGTGGCATAATTATGGCCGAATGGTGGGTCATGCAAACAGGACTTACACTTGTTTTGGGTATCGGCGTGGTTGGTTTCGGAGGGTCAGGGTGGTTTGTTGGGTGAAATGCGTGAAATGTCAAACTTTCTCGTTAGTCCAGCCTGTCAAGTGGTGTTTGCATGGAAGGATTTTTAATCCCTTCCAGCTTACTCTGGCTCCTCCCAAGCATATTTTGAGCCGGGAACGTTAATCTACCACTAGCCCGCATTGCATGAGGGGTGAAAACTAGTTTAAACAATTGAAAACGGAATTTACACTTGACTGCACACACAACTGTTGATTTGGTGCGAATGGTTGATGTAATCAAGCTAGATTTCAACTCAAAGTCTCTACACGACTAGTTGCGAACAAATACACACTTCTTTGTTTATTGCGACGCATGTATCTTTAAGGATTTGAAACCAACTATTGAGATTTGATTGTAAAAATCTTAAAGAATTGTCAAAGAATGAGAAGAATTCCCTCATTCTGATTAACCAAGAGAATGATCAGCTTTTGCAGTACAATTAGATCGTTACAAATTTATACCATCTATCATTTTCTTTATCAACTTCAATCCATGCTCGCATTATACTTTTCCAACACGGCGTCATTAAAGCCATATAAGGGACGTAGTTTCATAAAAACAGTATTTCGGATATCAAACAAAGACTTTCCACCTGAGAGAGCGACTGTTGAAGCAATGTTTACCCTCTTCGAACCAATAATCCCGCTACCGTTCTTGTTGACGAACGTTAGCACTATCATCAGAGTCATTAAACGACACATGCATCTTTACATCCACAACCAACAACAGAAGCACAAAAATGAACTTCGAGGTCACCGGAGTTGCTCGTCGATATGCAAAACTATCGATGAAGCGATCGGGATACGACGATAACGATAATGACAATGGAAGCTGGACGTGCCCCGGGTGTGTGTGTGTGTGTAGTCGCCCATCAGGTAGTAGAAGAAGTCCCGACCGACAAACTCTCCGATCCACCGATATATCAAAGGAATTTATCCCTTTTAAGTGTGCTTTTATGATAATTAAGATGCCGGTGGCGTGGAGTGTCTCATAATTCACCTTCCGCATACGTGGTGCTCGTGAGGTCTGGCTGGCGGTGCTCTGGTGGAGTGTGGGTGCTCATTTAGCATAATTTTAATTGCTTTTTTGGTTGGTTCCAATTTTGCCACCCGCCGACAGTTCCGTACCATCGTGCTGGAGGAAAATCCTTTCTTTTAATTGTGTGCTAGAGGTGGATGTACGTGGTGGGTAAAGGTGCATAAATAAACCTCACGTGAACGTTGCTCCCGTCGTGTGCGCTAGGTAACACAACCGACCGTAAGGTGCACCCGCAAATACTTTTCAAGACAAACGTCCCAACAGCCCGACGAGAAGGTCTTTTCGCTAAACGGGCAACGCTATTAATGAGTTGAGTGAGGGTCCTGGTAATGTCACGACTTTTCTCTCTCTCTGTGCATGGTAGTGCTGAAGCCGAGGGGATAGGATGAAGAAAATTGTAATTATTATTATTTCATGAGATTTTATTAATCTATACTCGCACCAACGGACGACAGAACACAGCGTTTGCATTGCCCGAAGTTAGGGAAGGCTTGGGCCATGTAGTTCTGGAATGTAGGAAGTATCTCATATTCCAATAGTGTATCCCGGTGATGCCAGCTACACGTGAGCCTTTCGACAGAAGGCAGTGTCAGATAAATAAAATCAGATAAATATTCTCAATTTCTTTGTGGACAGGCTTTTCCCTTACCATTTGCACACTGAACGAAAAATGAGAAGGAGCAAATTGCGTTCATTGTGTCCCGCTTTTCTTGCCATACACACACACACACTCTGCTTGCTTCTGTGTCGGAGTGTATCAAACGCGCCAACTCGCAGGCCAGAAATACCTAACAGCCATCCGGTGGCAGTCACACGGACGAACATGGTACAGCCATTTGTTGTGGTCAGAGTAATGGTTCGTTAGTTGGTTTCGTGGACCATTCGCGGCGGACTGTGCGGGACCGCCTGTGCACGGTTTCACTTTCGATTATGTTTATTAAAACTGTCCCTCACCGAGACTATATGTGTGTTCCCGAATGCTACCTGGTCGCTTTTGTCGTCGACTGAGCCACAACGCAAATGAACATGCGAAATAGCGGCGAGTGGAATGTTGGCTGAGGGAAGGATAAATTGCAATCATTTTCGGGCTGCCGATCCCGGTTACGGATAAGGCATGGGCAGAAAATAATGCTGCCATACCGGATGGTCGAATCGGGTCGACGCAGCACAATTGCGATTGTGATGAAGAGTAGCAGCATACGTAAGCTACGGGAAAACTAATGTGTATAGTACAGGTAGAGCAAACGTATGACCAGGAGCAAGATTTTCATCAAACCAAAGTTAGAGATATTGCGAGCAGATCTTGTTTAATCGACGAATAATTTGCGCAATTTTAATCGAACTGTCTGATACGAGCAGAACCAGGCAGTAAAGAGCG
>KZ062179.1:176425-186477 GCA_002091835.1 Anopheles maculatus | reverse complement strand
CCAAATACGACCGAAATAGAAACAACTGGCATCCTAACAATATACAAAATCAATCCATAATACGGTATGATTTATTATTGTGCTCAATTCTTCAGGTTATTTCCAAATTCCGCTCATAACTTCCTGCCTTCAATAATTTACATCGTACCTCCAGATGTACTCCCGTCCGAGAAAGCTTTCTTACGATAATCCTCCTAATCTTTGCATCATAATAATCATCCATCTAAAATTGCCTCACACTTTCCAACATCAACAACGTCAGCACGGGTGGCCGAGGGTTTTGGGGTGGGAAACTTTACAATCCCCTCCGGCTAATCGAGTTGATTGCTTGACCACTTCAAACACACCCAACAGAGACGCTCGTGCCTGACAGGACAGTGTGCAACAGCAGGTCAATCAAAAATTTATAACGAACAATTAGAATCGGAACCGGAACCAGTTTCTGCCCGGTACGTTGCGTCTAATCCACCAGTCAAACAGGACACCACTGTAGCCGTCGACTTCAAAGCGAAACTCTCCGAACATTATCACATTGACTCTCGCTGCCCATGTGTGTATATCACTCCCCTACCCAGGGTGAAGCACACGGAATGGGCAATGTTCGCTCGCTTTAAGTGAATTATTAACGCTAGGTTGCATTCTTTTTCCGTGGGCTGTGGAATAGTAAAATCCCTGTGGAGATCTCAAACTGCGATGAAGAAGAAGAAGAGGCGTCATCCGAGATGACCGATTCATTCACGCATGAAACACGGTCACATGTAGCAGTGGCATAATTATGGCCGAATGGTGGGTCATGCAAACAGGACTTACACTTGTTTTGGGTGTCGGCGTGGTTGGTTTCGGAGGGTCAGGGTGGTTTGTTGGGTGAAATGCGTGAAATGTCAAACTTTCTCGTTAGTCCAGCCTGTCAAGTGGTGTTTGCATGGAAGGATTTTTAATCCCTTCCAGCTTACTCTGGCTCCTCCCAAGCATATTTTGAGCCGGGAACGTTAATCTACCACTAGCCCGCATTGCATGAGGGGTGAAAACTAGTTTAAACAATTGAAAACGGAATTTACACTTGACTGCACACACAACTGTTGATTTGGTGCGAATGGTTGATGTAATCAAGCTAGATTTCAACTCAAAGTCTCTACACGACTAGTTGCGAACAAATACACACTTCTTTGTTTATTGCGACGCATGTATCTTTAAGGATTTGAAACCAACTATTGAGATTTGATTGTAAAAATCTTAAAGAATTGTCAAAGAATGAGAAGAATTCCCTCATTCTGATTAACCAAGAGAATGATCAGCTTTTGCAGTACAATTAGATCGTTACAAATTTATACCATCTATCATTTTCTTTATCAACTTCAATCCATGCTCGCATTATACTTTTCCAACACGGCGTCATTAAAGCCATATAAGGGACGTAGTTTCATAAAAACAGTATTTCGGATATCAAACAAAGACTTTCCACCTGAGAGAGCGACTGTTGAAGCAATGTTTACCCTCTTCGAACCAATAATCCCGCTACCGTTCTTGTTGACGAACGTTAGCACTATCATCAGAGTCATTAAACGACACATGCATCTTTACATCCACAACCAACAACAGAAGCACAAAAATGAACTTCGAGGTCACCGGAGTTGCTCGTCGATATGCAAAACTATCGATGAAGCGATCGGGATACGACGATAACGATAATGACAATGGAAGCTGGACGTGCCCCGGGTGTGTGTGTGTGTAGTCGCCCATCAGGTAGTAGAAGAAGTCCCGACCGACAAACTCTCCGATCCACCGATATATCAAAGGAATTTATCCCTTTTAAGTGTGCTTTTATGATAATTAAGATGCCGGTGGCGTGGAGTGTCTCATAATTCACCTTCCGCATACGTGGTGCTCGTGAGGTCTGGCTGGCGGTGCTCTGGTAGAGTGTGGGTGCTCATTTAGCATAATTTTAATTGCTTTTTTGGTTGGTTCCAATTTTGCCACCCGCCGACAGTTCCGTACCATCGTGCTGGAGGAAAATCCTTTCTTTTAATTGTGTGCTAGAGGTGGATGTACGTGGTGGGTAAAGGTGCATAAATAAACCTCACGTGAACGTTGCTCCCGTCGTGTGCGCTAGGTAACACAACCGACCGTAAGGTGCACCCGCAAATACTTTTCAAGACAAACGTCCCAACAGCCCGACGAGAAGGTCTTTTCGCTAAACGGGCAACGCTATTAATGAGTTGAGTGAGGGTCCTGGTAATGTCACGACTTTTCTCTCTCTGTGCATGGTAGTGCTGAAGCCGAGGGGATATGATGAAGAAAATTGTAATTATTATTATTTCATGAGATTTTATTAATCTATACTCGCACCAACGGATTACAGAACACACCGTTTGCATTGCCCGAAGTTAGGGAAGGCTTGGGCCATGTAGTTTTGGAATGTAGGAAGTATCTCATATTCCAATAGTGTATCCCGGTGATGCCAGCTACACGTGAGCCTTTCGACAGAAGGCAGTGTCAGATAAATATTCTCAATTTCTTTGTGGACAGGCTTTTCCCTTACCATTTGCACACTGAACGAAAAATGAGAAGGAGCAAATTGCGTTCATTGTGTCCCGCTTTTCTTGCCATACACACACACACACTCTGCTTGCTTCTGTGTCGGAGTGTATCAAACGCGCCAACTCGCAGGCCAGAAATACCTAACAGCCATCCGGTGGCAGTCACACGGACGAACATGGTACAGCCATTTGTTGTGGTCAGAGTAATGGTTCGTTAGTTGGTTTCGTGGGCCATTCGCGGCGGACTGTGCGGGACCGCCTGTGCACGGTTTCACTTTCGATTATGTTTATTAAAACTGTCCCTCACCGAGACGATATGTGTGTTCCCGAATGCTACCTGGTCGCCTTTGTCGTCGACTGAGCCACAACGCAAATGAACATGCGAAATAGCGGCGAGTGGAATGTTGGCTGAGGGAAGGATAAATTGCAATCATTTTCTGGCTGCCGATCCCGGTTACGGATAAGGCATGGGCAGAAATTAATGCTGCCATACCGGATGGTCGAATCGGGTCGACGCAGCACAATTGCGATTGTGATGAAGAGTAGCAGCATACGTAAGCTACGGGAAAACTAATGTGTATAGTACAGGTAGAGCAAACGTATGACCAGGAGCAAGATTTTCATCAAACCAAAGTTAGAGATATTGCGAGCAGATCTTGTTTAATCGACGAATAATTTGCGCAATTTTAATCGAACTGTCTGATACGAGCAGAACCAGGCAGTAAAGAGCGACCAGTCAGACAACAGTGAACTTTGCAGTATTCTGTGTTGATTATTGTGTCTCATACAGTCTATCTGACGCGTTCTCTTCTAGAGTTTGTTTAGTCTTGAATCACCCCACGGTGGGATTATTTTATTTGTAGCTTCCTCCATATGGTGTATCTTGTATTATGCAGTTATCCTTAAAAAAAATACAGTTTCGCACTGTCTAAATCAACCCCTTTTGTTGCATAATGCGTAGATTCAACAGTCCCAACATTTAAATTGTTACCACAAATAACTGTATCCTGTACGCCGCCGGGGTGCCAAGAAACAGGAATTCCCCTGCACGACACGGGTCCTTTGAGAATCGGACAAACACATTTGGCCATCATGTTTCTGCAGCTTGTAAAATGTGACCGTGCTGCATTCGATTAACGTCAATTTATTTCGATTTTATGTAAAAAACATGTCGTCGTCCTGGAGAATCCATCCGTAGACTTGAGTGATTTGGCCTACCTCGCTTAGCTACGTCGTTAGACGTTTCTCCCTTAGGGGGAATTTTGCTTCCAAATGTTTCGTCATAAAATCGTTGACAGCGGTGTGCAATGTTTGCTCTTTAGCGGGCCCAAACAGCACACTGGAAAAAAGGACATAAATCGTTAAAAATGGAAACACTTTCAACGACAGTGGGCTGAACGTGCATAAACGATTAGATCCTGATGTCTTTTTTCGATTGTACACCCTACCACCTCGCCTCGCCCATCTTCTGGTGGACATAAATGTTGTCCCCGGTGACGCGAGCAGTACGGTCGAGGGAAGTACAGCCCCGGTGGAAATTGCGTTGGACAAACGGTTACGGAAATGCCTGTACATTGGTCACACGGGTCCCTTGTTTCTTGGCACAACTGTATCGAACACACGCGGTATGGCAAATTATGCTGTACTATCGATTTTCCGTGAGGATTTGTGAGCTGGAGATCACTTAAGTAGCGGGCTGTGATGGCAACATCGGTTCGGTTCGAGAAGCTTTAGCCGTACGGGCTCAACTGACGTGATCCTGCTATTTATGGTGTGCCGAGTACCAGAGTGGGCATGTTTGCTTAGGACGGCAGATGGTGATTAAGGCTAATTTATGGCAACCGCGTATCCCAGAACGTCACGTATGGGGATGAGTTCTCGGAAGTAATAAAGCTTATTCAAGGTGGCGCGAAAAAGTTCTATTGACGTAAAGAATAGAACTATAAGACGGTGCTATAAATTAATTGGTTATGTAGCGGCAAACAACTATTTTGCGACTGATAATTGAGACTGTCTAATGTGACAAACAACAAGCGTTTTAAAGTGGTTGTGTAGATTGACAGACATCTTCGTTTGCATTGCCCGAAGTTAGGGAAGGCTTGGGCCATGTAGTTTTGGAATGTAGGAAGTATCTCATATTCCAATAGTGTATCCCGGTGATGCCAGCTACACGTGAGCCTTTCGACAGAAGGCAGTGTCAGATAAATATTCTCAATTTCTTTGTGGACAGGCTTTTCCCTTACCATTTGCACACTGAACGAAAAATGAGAAGGAGCAAATTGCGTTCATTGTGTCCCGCTTTTCTTGCCATACACACACACACACTCTGCTTGCTTCTGTGTCGGAGTGTATCAAACGCGCCAACTCGCAGGCCAGAAATACCTAACAGCCATCCGGTGGCAGTCACACGGACGAACATGGTACAGCCATTTGTTGTGGTCAGAGTAATGGTTCGTTAGTTGGTTTCGTGGGCCATTCGCGGCGGACTGTGCGGGACCGCCTGTGCACGGTTTCACTTTCGATTATGTTTATTAAAACTGTCCCTCACCGAGACGATATGTGTGTTCCCGAATGCTACCTGGTCGCCTTTGTCGTCGACTGAGCCACAACGCAAATGAACATGCGAAATAGCGGCGAGTGGAATGTTGGCTGAGGGAAGGATAAATTGCAATCATTTTCGGGCTGCCGATCCCGGTTACGGATAAGGCATGGGCAGAAATTAATGCTGCCATACCGGATGGTCGAATCGGGTCGACGCAGCACAATTGCGATTGTGATGAAGAGTAGAAGCACACGTAAGCTACGGGAAAATTAATGTGTGTAGTGCAGGTAGAACGAACGTATGACCAGGAGCAAGATTTTCATCAAACCAAAGTTGGAGATATTGCGAGCAGATCTTGTTTAATCGACGAATAATTTGCGCAATTTTAATCGAACTGTCTGATACGAGCAGAACCAGGCAGTAAAGAGCGGGCAGTCAGACAACAGTGAACTTTGCAGTATTCTGTGTTGATTATTGTGTCTCAAACAGTCTATCTGACGCGTTCTCTTCTAGAGTTTGTTTAGTCTTGAATCACCCCACGGTGGCATTATTTTGTTTGTAGCTTCACCCATATGGTGTATCTTGTATTATGCAGTTATCCTTAAAAAAAATACAGTTTCGCACTGTCTAAATCAACCCCTTTTGTTGCATAATGCGTAGATTCAACAGTCCCAACATTTAAATTGTTACCACAAATAACTGTATCCTGTACGCCGGGGTGCCAAGAAACAGGAATTCCCCTGAACGACACGGGTCCTTTGAGAATCGGACAAACACATTTGGCCATCATGTTTCTGCAGCTTGTAAAATGTGACCGTGCTGCATTCGATTAACGTCAATTTATTTCGATTTTATGTAAAAAACATGTCGTCGGGGTGCCAAGAAACAGGAATTCCCCTGAACGACACGGGTCCTTTGAGAATCGGACAAACACATTTGGCCATCATGTTTCTGCAGCTTGTAAAATGTGACCGTGCTGCATTCGATTAACGTCAATTTATTTCGATTTTATGTAAAAAACATGTCGTCGTCCTGGAGAATCCATCCGTAGACTTGAGTGATTTGGCCTACCTCGCTTAGCTACGTCGTTAGACGTTTCTCCCTTAGGGGGAATTTTGCTTCCAAATGTTTCGTCATAAAATCGTTGACAGCGGTGTGCAATGTTTGCTCTTTAGCGGGCCCAAACAGCACACTGGAAAAAAGGACATAAATCGTTAAAAATGGAAACACTTTCAACGACAGTGGGCTGAACGTGCATAAACGATTAGATCCTGATGTCTTTTTTCGATTGTACACCCTACCACCTCGCCTCGCCCATCTTCTGGTGGACATAAATGCTGTCCCCGGTGACGCGAGCAGTACGGTCGAGGGAAGTACAGACCCGGTGGAAATTGCGTTGGACAAACGGTTACGGAAATGCCTGTACATTGGTCACACCGGGAGCAAGAGTCCCTTGTTTCTTGGCACAACTGTATCGAACACACGCGGTATGGCAAATTATGCTGTACTATCGATTTTCCGTGAGGATTTGTGAGCTGGAGATCACTTAAGTAGCGGGCTGTGATGGCAACATCGGTTCGGTTCGAGAAGCTTTAGCCGTACGGGCTCAACTGACGTGATCCTGCTATTTATGGTGTGCCGAGTACCAGAGTGGGCATGTTTGCTTAGGACGGCAGATGGTGATTAAGGCTAATTTATGGCAACCGCGTATCCCAGAACGTCACGTATGGGGATGAGTTCTCGGAAGTAATAAAGCTTATTCAAGGTGGCGCGAAAAAGTTCTATTGACGTAAAGAATAGAACTATAAGACGGTGCTATAAATTAATTGGTTATGTAGCGGCAAACAACTATTTTGCGACTGATAATTGAGACTGTCTAATGTGACAAACAACAAGCGTTTTAAAGTGGTTGTGTAGATTGACAGACATCTTCCAGACACCAAACTTACCTCGACAAACTAACCATGCAAAGTGCAATCCTTCCAAAGTGTGTACAATTTCACACTTGCCACACTTGAGCGTACGCGTTGCAACACTGTTAACAACATCGCCCCGTTGCGTCTGCAACAACCGTAGCACAGTTTCACGGTGGCGAACGGTCGTCGTAAGCCAGCTTCATAAATAATTCATACCAAAGCTCAGCCACCTCGCACGTCAAAAGACCTTTCGTTGAATGTCCTTTTGGTTGATTTGATTGATGACACTGATTTCGGTCGCCGTCCAATCTAACCAGTGCGAAAAGGCACCCACTTCGGTTTCGGCTGTCGGATTTTCAACCGAGGAAATGAGCCATTTCACTCGCTTGATCCGTAGCCGTACCGATGGTCACCGTGGGTCAGTTGCGTTTGAGTGTGATTGAAAATGTGCAATAGTTTTCGCCAGTGCGTCCATCCGCAAGATGATCTCGTTCATTTGTCTTGATTGTTTATGGTGAATATTTCATCATCGCCCGCTGGTTTCTTCATTCAGTCCTGCCTGGGTGCGCTGGGTGTGTCGTTCGTTCGAATGGTTGTCACTTTTATTACAAGTGCCGGACGCTCGACCCGGACTTGCCGGCTACTGTCCTGTTTCGGGGGTTTTTATTTCGGTCGCATTTTTTCTTCTCTTGCCCGTCTCAATTTTATTGTTTTGTTATAGACGACAACGATGTCATAATTTTGTACGGTGCCATTGATATTATTCTACCGATGGGTTGGCAGGAGGGGGTGAGTCTCGCCGATCAGGACCAACACGAGAGGATAAGGGAAGAGATATTTCTTCTTTTTTCTTTTGTATGTGACAAATGACGCCTTCGCTATTGATGATTCGAATCGATGGATGATAAATGTTTACTATTAGCAACGGAGATAGGTGACGGCAACGAGTTTGATTGTTTGGGTGCAATATATAAGTTTTTATTTTATTTTTACTTGTTAAACAAAATAGCAGAGCTCTTGTCCAATAGGATTGGATTGAGGATCAATGCGACGAAAACAAAGTACCTGCTTGCCGGAGGCTCTGACCGTGATAGAGCACGACTCGGAAGCAGAGTATTAGTTGACGACACGACCATAACTTCGGATAACAGCGTAAGCAGCGAAATCCGAAGGTGCATTGTTCAGGGGAATCGTGCCTACTACGGTGCACCACAAACTCCTGAGATCCAGAAGACTCCAACAACGCACGAAATGCGCCATATATCGCACTCTGATACGGCCGGTAGTCCTTTACGGGCACGAGTCCTGGACTATGCTGGCAGAGGACGAAAATGCACTCGCCATTTTCGAACGGCGGGTGCTACGGACTATATTTGGCGGTGTGTGCGAGCAGGGCGTGTGGAGAAGGAGAATGAACCACGAGCTAGCTGAGCTGTTTGACGATGCAGACATCCTGACGGTTGTCAAAGCCGGAAGGATACGCTGGTTGGGCCACGCGATGAGGATGCCGGACTCATGCCCTGCCAGAAAAGTGCTCGTCAGCGACCCGTTCGGCACGAGGCGCAGAGGAGCACAGCGAGCTCGTTGGCTGGATCAAGTGGAGTCAAACCTGATGGATATCGGATGCAGCCGGGGATGGAGGAGTGCAGCCATGGACCGAGTTTCCTGGAAACGGATTGGACACCAGGCCATGTCTATTAGACTTGCTCCCTAGGAGCAGGCCAGCAAAGAAGAAGAAGAAGCTCCATTCAGTAAAAAAAATATAGCACAAGATCTGCATACATTCAATGTGCAAAAAAATTTCAATTTATTAAGCAAATACCCCTAGGTCCTGGCGAACTAACGAACCATTTTTGTGTTGAGTCTTTTATGGAGAGTCAAAGTATTACTGCGTTGTCAGTTGAATCGGAAAAGTTGTAACTAAAACAATCCTAGAACTATAGCTCTAAATGTTTAAGTAAAATGAGTTTTATCAAGAGCGAAAGTAGTATGACACTGCTTGATTACCGATGGACGGAAAGGCTAAAAACTTTTTAATTTGAATCGATTATTATGAGACTGTACTATGTTGTTGTATACAAATAGATTAATTTTTCGAACGTGTGAAGCTGACAAAGACTTCAGTCTATCAACTTGAGCAGTTGGAAAATGTTGAAGTTTGCTGCACCACACTTGCATCACCGCAGGCCTTAATGAAAACAAACCACAGGTCCTCAACTGCACACAATAAAACTCAAACCTCAAAAAAACAAAGTCAAATAAAACAAAAATTTTCAAATCCTACAGTTGGTTGCACAGCGGTCAGAAAAAAAATTGAAACAAAGCTAAGGCTGGATCTATACGCCTCACGATAGCAGCTCACACTCACGTACTGCATCGTTCGCGTTGTGTAGCGTTTCCATTCCACTAATATTTACGTGACAGTAGCAACCGTCCGGTGTTCGTCGGATGCAATCTTCATTGCGGAACGCCAGGGACGACGGTGTTTGCTTATGAGTAAAATAGAAAACACATACACACACACACATATTCAACATCAATTTTGAATCCTTTCGAAACGGGGCATAAAGGCTAGCGCGAGTGCTCGAAACGCACGTCAGGAATTCTAAATTCATCTCCCGCTTCCATAGAAGCAGTGCATGAATAAACCATCAACCAACGCCCCGCATATTGCGCATCCGTGGTGGGTGTGGACTGGTGTGGCGGGTCGAAAGGGTTGTTTGAGAAACGCACCACAATCCAGGGAAGTCCTGTATGTCGGGGTTTTGTGCGAGATTCTATCGTGCCGCCGTGATTCGGTGAGGATGTGTTTGTTTTTCCACTTGCATTTCGATTTTTCGTGGTCCTGTGGCTTGCATTCGAAAAATTCAACACTTTCCTGGTACGGTGCAAAAGTTGACGCAGTTTCTCCGGGACCTGAATTCGTTCACTCGTTGCGTTTGATTACTGACTGAGGCTTGTGTGTGGTACCAAGGCGTCACGTTGAGATGGGCCTGTTTTAACAACTGTACATGACTCTCAATCGACTACGCTGCCAGATTTTGTCTTGCCTGTTTT
>KZ062179.1:159493-173992 GCA_002091835.1 Anopheles maculatus | reverse complement strand
TTTATCAAGAGCGAAAGTAGTATGACACTGCTTGATTACCGATGGACGGAAAGGCTAAAAACTTTTTAATTTGAATCGATTATTATGAGACTGTACTATGTTGTTGTATACAAATAGATTAATTTTTCGAACGTGTGAAGCTGACAAAGACTTCAGTCTATCAACTTGAGCAGTTGGAAAATGTTGAAGTTTGCTGCACCACACTTGCATCACCGCAGGCCTTAATGAAAACAAACCACAGGTCCTCAACTGCACACAATAAAACTCAAACCTCAAAAAAACAAAGTCAAATAAAACAAAAATTTTCAAATCCTACAGTTGGTTGCACAGCGGTCAGAAAAAAAATTGAAACAAAGCTAAGGCTGGATCTATACGCCTCACGATAGCAGCTCACACTCACGTACTGCATCGTCCGCGTTGTGTAGCGTTTCCATTCCACTAATATTTACGTGACAGTAGCAACCGTCCGGTGTTCGTCGGATGCAATCTTCATTGCGGAACGCCAGGGACGACGGTGTTTGCTTATGAGTAAAATAGAAAACACATACACACACACACATATTCAACATCAATTTTGAATCCTTTCGAAACGGGGCATAAAGGCTAGCGCGAGTGCTCGAAACGCACGTCAGGAATTCTAAATTCATCTCCCGCTTCCATAGAAGCAGTGCATGAATAAACCATCAACCAACGCCCCGCATATTGCGCATCCGTGGTGGGTGTGGACTGGTGTGGCGGGGCGAAAGGGTTGTTTGAGAAACGCACCACAATCCAGGGAAGTCCTGTATGTCGGGGTTTTGTGCGAGATTCTATCGTGCCGCCGTGATTCGGTGAGGATGTGTTTGTTTTTCCACTTGCATTTCGATTTTTCGTGGTCCTGTGGCTTGCATTCGAAAAATTCAACACTTTCCAGGTACGGTGCAAAAGTTGACGCAGTTTCTCCGGGACCTGAATTCGTTCACTCGTTGCGTTTGATTACTGACTGAGGCTTGTGTGTGGTACCAAGGCGTCACGTTGAGATGGGCCTGTTTTAACAACTGTACATGACTCTCAATCGACTACGCTGCCAGATTTTGTCTTGCCTGTTTTATTCGATATTCTAGCTCAGATGATCATACTGGTAAAGGAAAAGTATAGCTGGACCTGGTGGTGCGGTTCAAATAGATAAATGTAACGCGTATGTTACCAGATAAAACATATATTTGGCTACATCAGGTACGAAGTTATCCTTGTTCTGTTCTAGTTCGGAAATCAATTTTCGAATCCTGCACAATAACGTGTTTAGATGCTTGTTTTGTGATTTTTGGGATATCATTTCATATCTTTATTTTTAGAAGTTTTGAAATATCTTTTTTATGCAACAAAAATCTAATTAAGCTACGTTTTGATATATGCATTTGATTCCCTTTTGCAGAAAGTTTTATCTAACTTCTATCGGGTTTTCCCATCACTAGACCACACGCTAAGGGTGGCTTTTCCTTTTGTGCGCAACGCGAAACGGTTTAGTTTCCACCATGAGGTAGGATTCTTTCGCTCCATGAATCAATGATGAGAAGCATCCGTGACATAGCGAAGTGGAAGTGTGTTTTTTTGTGATACTTTTTTTGTTATTTTTAGGACTCCAAACGTAACGAATAAACAAACGAAACAAAATGTTCTAAAATTTCCATCACGCCAAGCCCCTGGTCCGACCGGATAGCTGGATGGGATTTTTTCCCTGTTGCAAAGTGTGGAGTGGACCGAAATGAATAAGATACGCCACGCCACGCTCGAGGGTCAAAAGAGAGCACCAAAAAATACTGACGCTTTACCAGCGGGATCGGCTTTATCAGTCAAACAGTGATAGAAGGAAAAGTATCGTACAGAGAAAAAAAAATGGAACTCTACTCGACTGTCATCCAGAACTTTTTTATGTTGCTATCGAAAATCTGCTGCAACGGCTAGCCCTTCTCGCTGTCCATTGTGCCATATGTAACCTGCACGAGGCCGACTCATAATCAAATTACTCGCCCAGCTCATCTCGGTACCCCTGAGTGCACCGGTCATCAATGACGCTCTCGAAAAAAAAGGGTGCGTTTTCCGGCACTGGTTCTACAGAGGACGAACGGCATCCCTTGTGTCCTGTCACTCAACCGCTTGCCGGGTCTCTGCTAAATCAAACACCCAGATTGTCCACACACACACACATCGGTATGGAGCTTTAAAATAAACCTAATTATTGTTTGCTTTGATGATGACGCTGCAAAACCTACCAACGCTAGCATGTCCCGAGGCATGCCCAGGGATGGACGCGAATCCACGCTGGTCCTGAGTCGTCGATAGCGTTGTCTATGCGTACCGTATAGATGCTTATCATCCGGTTCCGGTTCAAAACGGTGGGCTTGCCTCGAAGCAACCTGTGCCGAAGGTGAACGGATAGACGTTTGCCCCACGTACAACACGCAGACGGGCATAAATCCTTCTTTATGCATGCTTCGTTGCGTACATCCTTTTATTTTGGGTGTGTTTTTTTTATTCATGTAAAAACGAAGAAAAAACAAATTTAAAAACCCTCCATACGTGCTTCGCGTGCTCCCTCCGTGTCCAGGGTTTTGTACAAACTAATCACAAAGAACTCGTATGGGCCATGCTGTCCCCTGGTGTGAGCTTCCTTTGATTGCAACCACATCGCCGATATGATGATGGATGTTGCAAAAGGGATAAACGGAAAGGACACGCTAGGCTTTCGCGAATTGGTTCCGTCGCATGCAAAATAATGGCACAAGTGTACATGCACGCGAGAACGGACTCGGCGCATCGGGCGCTTCAATTTAATGCGTGAGCTGCAATTGAATTATAGCGTCCTGGTGGTACGTTGAGCGAGGCTATTTTCGGCGATTTTGGCCGCAAATCTTTGGCCCACCGTGGCACGGCTCTCCTTTGCGGCTGATGCTTCGGCAGTACCGGTAGTTAATATGTCAAAATCAACGCATGTTGCGCGTGAGTGAACCGGAAAAGCGGCAGCGGCATTGGCATATGTGAACCGACGACCTATGCAACCCCTCGGCACGCGTTTCACTTCAAGGACGGCGTGCGACGGAAATGCCTTTTTACTGGTCCATTCTTTCAGTTCGACGTGGGAGGAAGAGTGCCGGAGGTATGTGTGTATGTGTGGGATAAGTAGGATCAAGATGGGAACCCAAATTAGGTACGGTCGTGCCCTATGCCGGGCCCAGTTTGGGTTGATTTTCGGTGGTTTTTGTGGCCACCAAAATTTGCATGTCACCCAATCAACGGGAAACAAGCGGTCGGTTGCATGCCGGGAAATCGGAAAAAGAAACCGTGGGATTGCCTACTTTTTTTTATTTGCTGACATTTTTCTGCGCAGGAAACACACGGCTGTGGGTAGCAGAACAGCAAGGATTCTCATCTTTGTTAGAACATATTGTAAAAAGTGTTGGTAATTTTGAAAGGAAGCAGAGCTTTTGCGGTAAGAATAAAAGGACAGATAATATAATAGTAAAATAAACAAATAAAATAATATCATTCAACATATTTCAAACGCTAATTTCAAATTCGAATCGATTTGAATGTTTCTACAATTGCATACATTCAGGCTGATAATTTTTATGCATGGTTAAGTTGATCATTTTTGTCATTATAGCTCATCAAAAAAATATGATAATATTTTCTTACAATTCTCAAAAGGTTATTTGTTTTCAGAAGATGCAATAGAGCATATAAACCCACATTGTAAGCTCGCTGCTAACAAATGAGCTACTGGGCGTTTCTCAGCTTAGTCACGGCCGTTCGCTCTCGAACATGCAAAAAAACAACATTCTTTCACTCCCCCTTGGTTGCTGGTGCGAAATTTTCTCCATTTAGTGCAACCATAAACCACCCCCGGCAAAAGAAACGGAACGCAGACGGAAGCTAATAATTTATTTATGATTTACTGGCATCCACAATCATCCGCCAATTCCCATTTGCATGGGTCTTGGATGCGTTGCATTAGCGATGGCCCGGATTTGGCAATGATGCTTACGTGGATCGCGCAGATCTCGTTTGTGCTTTGTGTGTGTGTGTGTGATAGGTGACAATTTGCATACGTGTGTCCGCTCACGGTCCAAAGGCCCGGACACGTGTGCCACTTCTGCCGTGGTGCCGTGGTTACAAAACGCGCGCGAGTGTCAATGGCATGGTAAATTGGTTCAACAAGCGTTGCGAAATGTGCTGGAAAAAGACCGCATTCGCGTACTTGTATGCGGCTGGGGAAGACAAGGGAAAACAGCGGGGCTTACACCCTACGGTTGTGCGGGACCAGATGTGAATACACGCACAGGTTTCCAGTGTAATCGAAAGTTCCGTCCAGAAGCGCACCGTGAATGGATGGATGTGTGGAGCATTGCTGCAATTTAATTAGGGTCAAAAACGGTCCCTTTTTCCGTCCATTAATATTTACTGCAAATGTAGTCGTTTCTGTTCGTGTCAATGTTACCACTTTAAGGTAAGGCGGACAACGCTGTGTGCTGTGTGCTTTTTCGGAAGAGAATCTCCCTCCGATCCCTGCTCTTCTGTGGGGATAAGATTTTTGTCCAGAAAAGTCAAGGAGCTCTCCCTAACTGCCAGTAGCCAGCGAGGTAAAGTGTTAGAATAAATCTTACATGAAGTCTGCTCTCCTACAGTCCGGTCGTCCTGGCATCTTGAGGATGTACGTTAGATGCATCCGAAGAAAACCCACCCACTACCCAGACGCAGACACAGAAAGTTCTAATGATCACAATAACCATAACGATAAATAATGAGAAAATATTAAATTATAATTATGGTAATTACGGTACTGGACCGGATGAAAGTGTCCCTCGCATGGAGGTAGAATCTTCCGTGTGGCATCTTCTGTTGAAACTAAACAACGCAAGCAACTGAAGCAACCAAACAGGGGGACGAACCATATTGATGGAGCCCATCGAAAACCATATGTTATACCGTGCGAAGCGAGTAATAGTGTTTATCATGGATGTGCCGTGTGCGGAACGGACGATAGTTTATCGTCGTAATCCCAGCCCAGGTCCCAGACGAGTTACGCCCGAGGTCGATCATTCGTTCCTGTCCGTGCACTCCGACGCAAAGGTACGACGATGCTGTCCAAAAGTTGCCCAAGTTGCGGTCGATTAGTGGAGCATTTTGGGAAATTGATTACCGTAAACACGGAAGATTATGCGACGGATCGGAAAACGTTCCTCTGGAAGACGGTGACTTACCGGTGCAACATGCGGAAGTGCATATGGCACCGGATTTAGTAGACGGTAAATCACTGATAAGACTCGTAGGGGCTAGCGTTGCATCGGTTGTTGCAGTGAACATCGTGTCAGTGATTGGTGAGCTTTTGATTTTATATGTACTAAGTGAATAATCTCTGACAGGCACAACATATTTATGTATAATTTTTTGTACTCTAAACTATACGATGCTGAAGTATAGCTTTATATTGTTTTGATAAGGATAAAAATATCTGAAATTCTACTGAAAATTAAAAATAATGTTTTAGTTCACATATCCCTAGCAATAATAAACATACACTCCGGAACGCTCCTGCTCAAACAGTTTTAAGGTTTTTTAAGGTTATTATGAACCGTTTAAAACCTCCAGATACAACTTCTTGAAGGCAATAAAAGCTACACATATTACAATAATAGTAAATGGGTTAAAATCCACACATCCAACACGCAATCCCATATGCGAACGTTGGCCAGCAATAACTATAAACATTTTTTAGATTTTAAGCTATTATTTGCGATAAGGCACACCGTAAAAAATAATATCCACAGTCTAGATGGGAAATCATCCTTATGTTTTTTAGTTATAATCCATATCCTTACCCCACTATTAGACCAGCGATTTCCTCTCTTTGCAGTTCCCCATTTCATTTCCTGCTCTACAACCCCCGAGGGGGCACCCGGTGCACACCTAAATTCAGCCCACTGGAGAGTGATTCGTAATAAATAAACAAGTGCAAACTAAAATCTGCACCCAAACCGGTCCCAACTCGTTAGCCATTCGCCCGGGACGTTATCGCTCCGATTTCGTGTGCCCAACCATATGTGTCCCTTCGAGCACAGTACAGCTGGGTCTTTAGAAGGGCTAGGATAGCTTTTTTTCTTCCTCCACTGTGTCCAACGGTCCAACCACCGAGGTGTAATAATCGTTAGTCATGAAAATGCTCTGCAAACTGTGGTAGTACGTGTGTGTGTGTCCAGGGTCCTGTGATGGGTGAACCTTTCCTACCATCCCTCTACCGCGCAGAACGCTTCGTTTAATGGTCAATGCTATCGAAAAATTATTGCAGCGACGATTTCGTTGCGAAAACATCGTGGAAAGACCTTTAGACTTTTTTTTGGTAAGCTAAACTGGGAAACAACGGAGCTGTTCTGGTGGAGCAAATGGCGAACGATTTTGCATAACACTATCTGACCTCCCCGGTGTGGATCTCTGAAACCGTTCGGGCGACAATTGATGCGCGATTGTTTTTCGCTGCCCCGGCTAGACTGTGGGAGAACTCTCCTGGGGCTGCATTGCCAGAGTATGCAATTTGCTAGATTAGATCACGTTTGCTCGTCCCGTTCTTGGTTGTTGATCGGATGGGTCGGTCGTCGGAAGTGTCGGATACAACGTAGCGTAATGGCTTGTAGCGGTGGTAAATCATGTGTCTACCTTCCGGGCGCAATTTAAACAGAGTCTGAACGAGTCATTTGCTTCGCTTGTTCTTCGTTTCGCGTCCTGACGCCGAATCGTTTTCGGTGTTCGGGCGGGTTTCAAAAGTCACGCGAAAAGTTAGATGTTTCTCTAGTGGGACCGAAGCAGAGACATAACAACTATTCCTGGAGCTGGTTGCCTTTCGGGGGAACAGAAGTTTGCGTTGTTAATTTTCGGCTGTCTCCAAACGGACACGTAGTGATTTAAGGAAACAAGGATGTCTGTGCCGTTCACCGAAAGTATCCCGAAAAGTGAGTTAAGAAAATCTTATTCTAGCGTAGAAGCAAGTGACCCTTGACGTATCATAACGAATGCTGCTTATCAGTATCGCTTTATGAACCATTCGAAATCATAATTTAATTAAGCCACACTAGCCACACCATCGCTAACCTCATAACTGATGCATGTTTTGCCTCGTCTCAATCAGTGCGAGGTGTTGGGAAGCTGATATGCCCCGCAGCCCTGAACAAGCAGAAACAAAAACATTTTTAACGATCGTTTTACTAAACATCCTTTTGCCTCATCCTGGCATGTTTACACTATGTGTCGGGTTCGGAGCACCAGCGATAACGCGCCCGGCTAATACTTCATCCCGTTGGCCTTTTTTTTTGCGTTTTCGCTACTTTATTAAAACTTTAAGATTGCCCCGAAGAAACTGCCGTAACAATCATCTTTTCTCATTTCTCCGGCACACGCTGGCAAGGCGTTCTCCGCAAGCTGCAGGAACCTGCTCCAAAAACCAGCGAAAAGGTGGCAGCAAATGAACTTACCGAATGTAAGCGAACCACCTTGCGAACTAATCACCCACAAGGGAGCAAACGGGGCTAGTGAAAAGAAAATCAACAGAATGGAGAGAAAAAATGCAGGGGAAACCGTAGAAAACCGCGTGACGCGGTACAGAAGCGCCAAATCTAAACTTATGACGGAGTTAATTTTGCACCTTTACACCAACTTTTACTAACCGTGTTGTTCTTGCGTTCATATATACACGCTGTTCTCTTCTGCTTTTGTTTTTCGTGCGGTTGTGTTTTTTTTTTATTATACTTTCACGGTAGGTATGGTGTGGTGGTGATGGTCGTAAACTTTCATTCATAAATTGTTTCCGTTATTAATATTCGAGTAAGTTTACGCAAAAGGCGTTGCGAACCTTAAGGCTTAGACGATTGCAGTACCGTCAGTTTCTATCGCCGCGGTCTATTGTAACAATGTAAAGTAATTTAACTAATTTAGTGGATGTTTTTTACACCTCTGTTTGCTTTCTGCCAAAGAACTTTCTGCTGTGGCCAGGAAAATGTTCCATTTAATGTACACAAAGTATTTCAAATTAGTACTACGACGCGGAACAAGTACATCAATTAGAAGGTGTACATGGTTTAGACATGAGTTATAGTTTATTCAAACTCATTTTATTAGCTTTTAAGTAATCCTTTTGGTATGTTAGAGTATCTAAGGATTTTTTACCTACATTTTTTGTGTGCGTAAGGAACATTTTTATGATCTATTTCTACCAGCAAAGACGACGAACCGTAAGGATTAGATTAAACACAACAACAGCTTCAACCTTAGGAACAAAAAATATTCAAATCAAGATGGACGAATCAACGGGAATGCGGGCACGGTCGAGAAAACTCCGGTGAAAGGGCAATAAAATTAATTAAGGATTAATTAAATAAGTGCACTAAACTAGCAGCCAGTTTGCAATGAGCAGCATGAATACGGTGAATCGAGCCCGAATCTCGGGCCACACTTCGTTCCGTCCCTTTTTTCGTGCCACGGTTGCTTCGCCGGGCCGAACACCGAAAGTCTTTCTACCGAAAACGGATAAAACATTGAGCGACCAAGGGCAGGGCGGTTGGCTGTTTTGGGAGTGGGATATTCTAATTAAAAATGTTGTTAATAAATTTTACGGTTATTTAGAAGTGGTGTAACGGTTAAGTAACAGTGATTTTTGATCGCCACTCGTTGACTCGTCGGTTCCCTAGCACAGTCGTCGTACAGTCGGAATCATGCTTGTTTAGTGATTCTTGGCAGGTGGAGCTATACTGTGAAATGAAAATTAGAAGCTTATGATACTGCGTAGCAATTGTTTCTGAAGTTTTTAAGTGAATGTAAAGTGGTAGTTAGCTTCCCAAAACATTACTCTTTAGTTTGAAGTTTTGAAAGCTATCTTTAAAGACGAAAACTAATACCAACTACGTTGCATGAATGTTTAACCGCTGCAATCACGCGATTACACACGCCACCAGCTAAATATATAAACTGTTAATGCCAGTAAGGGTTAAGGCTGCCGGTCCCGGACAGGTGATGGATGATGGGACACGATGCAGTGTGGCATCGACCCGCATCGTTAGCATCGTTTTTATTACACCACAGCATGCTCCTTACGTGCCAGCCGCATAAAGCGTCGCGTGCATACCTGCCAGCGGCAGCGCGAAATACGCAAACAATCAACGCTGCTAACGAGCGTACGGAATTGCATACCGAAAGCGCCAATTGCCATCAGTACATCTTCATGATTCTTGTTTGCACCGGCTTCCGAAGCCAACCGAAGTACGGCTACACGGTGGGGTTAGCTAATTTCGTTTCCTACCGACGGGCGGATACCGGGACGCACCGAAGCAGCTTCAAGCTTTCCCCCAAAAGTGGCAACGAACGCCGGTGATGAGCTGTGTGTCTAAATCCTTTAGTTTTGCACCTTTTCACTTCCTTCGAGCAAAACGGTCACTATTCTCGTCTCAAGCGTCTGGTACGGTTGGTGCACGGTGCAGCACCACGGTACCGTAGAAAGATTGCACCGGAAAGAGAAATTTATCAACTTGTAAGATAAAATAAAAAATGTTTCCCAACTGCCAACTGACAACCAAACAAGTGTTCCGGGTATTTAGAATGTGTGCTGCTTGCAGCGGACGCTCGTATACAGGCGCCGTGTGGAAAAGTGATCAAGCGAATGGGAAAGTTTCAAGGGTTGAAAGTATTCAAAGTTATGCATTCCGGCGTTTGTTTTTTTTTGCTAAACCTGGAGAGAGAATCTTTCGCCGAAGGTAGCCATTACCGTGGACCTACTATCTATGAGATAAAATATGTACAATGTGAAATTCTGACGCTCTCTTGAAACATTCTTTGAGTTATCCAATGCAGAAGCATGCATCAAATGCAGTTTTTTGAAAGTAAAAAGTATTTTGAACTTCAAGATTCTTTCGGAGCGAAGATGTTTTGCATTTGTTGGTGAGGAGAGTTTTTGCGCTTATCGCTTATACTTATGGTAAGTGGTAAATATTTTTTTCCTTTCAATGTTATTCAATCCCTTGTTAAGAAGCTATGTTTAAGCTTTATTTTTCAAATGGCCTCAATTTAATGTACTGCGCACTTGCCATGACATTCAACAGTATTTATAAAAGCAATATGCCTTCTGATGCCAGCAAAAGATAGCATTCGACCTTACTTACACGAAATTCGAAAAAAGCGTTTAACAACAGTGATAAAGACTTTCGGATGTATCGTCGAGGCGCGTGTCGTTGGTGCAATTACGAGCGATCCATCGTGACGTGAAACTTTACCCAATCCGCATGCACACCGTCATGAAGTAAAACGAACCTTAGACAAAGTGTCAGCAAATAGCTATCAAGATTCTCGAAAGTGTCCACTTGTCACTTGGCAATGATTGGCTATGAGGGGTTCATCGATTACGAGGGCTCCTACGATAAAGCGGAGACGCGCACGCCATTTACTGGTAGCAATGGAAATTATCATAATTAGCTCGAGTGACTGCACTCGGGGAAAAGTGTGTAATTGTAGGCCGTTCAATGTGTATCTTGTACATTCTAATGGAGGTGTTAGCTAATTCTAGTACCAGTTTCCTTGCCGCCCCACAATATTCCGTCTGTCCCGCCGATCTACAAGGCACGGTCTGTGATTAGAAGGTACAGTTTTCTTCCGATTTGCTGCGATACGAGCGCAAATGGTATTAGACATAGCGGAAGTGGTCGTTTCTATTTGGGATAATTACATTTGCTAACGGTGCTAATTCCGGATGGATCATCTTAGCCACCATGAATGAGACCAGTCGAGCAGTTGTTGGTGTGTGCGAGTAGTAGCAGGAACGGAAGACATTGTGCGGGATGTATCGAGCTGGGCAGTTAGCACATTTAATTAGTTGATTTTAATTCGTGCCTATGCTGCGCCGTTGCCGTCTTAATTGTTCGCGACAAGATACCGTAAGCAATAAACCTGCTCGGTAGAATGACAATAAAGACTATCACTTTAATGGGGAGTGAAAATCGAAGACGAAAATTGCCAACGTACGCGTCAAGTGTCAAGCGAAATGAGGGAATTCGAACAAACAAGTGCAGGTTTGGGCCTTATACGGATATTGGATTTTTTTAGGCAATCGAGAGACATAAACAAAGACTTTAACTTTCTCTTGAGCCGAAATCCGATGTGTTCTGTATTTATAATTGCAAACATTGTTATAATATTTTTCTTCTATCATTTTACCTTAACATACTCTTTGCCAAACTTTTTACCATGTTCCGGATATATTTTTCCAATCTTGCTGAGATACAGCTTAAAGGAAAATCTCTCTCACTGTGTCACCCACTTTCGTCTGCTCCCGCCTGCCGAATCTATCCCATCGTCAAGAAGTTACGGTTACCTTTAATCCCTCGCCAGGATCAGTTGAATCCGGAGGTAATTAATAGAAAATATTCCCCATCCACTATGCACCATCGGCCATTGCACCACCGTTGACCATCTCCATCCGTTAGCGGATCCGTTTTTCGGATAGGTTTATTGGCAAAATTTACTACCGTCCGGGATAATGCAAAGAAAAGAGCAAAGGCAACGAAAAGACTAGAAAAAACCCTCAAGTGCAGACTGGACCAGCATCGCACCGGGTCCGCGTGTGCTGCTAATTACGCAAATGGCAATAAAGATAAGAGTTATGGCCGGGTGCAACAATTTCACGCAATGTGGATGCCGCCAGGAGCTGAACTGTGGCGTGTGGTAGCTGTTACATCTCCGGCGCTGGGGGATTAAAATCGTATAAAAATTGAATGAAAGACTCGGCGATGAACCTTCGGGCAGGTTGGGTAAGGAGCAAATGGTGGTACGCATCAGCGAATAGTCGGAAAACATTGGACAACTTCTACCCGCTAGGATTACTTTTACTTTTGTCGTTAAATTTAACGAAGCTAACTGTGCAATCGGTTAAATATCATATCAGCCTGAGATTCGGCAAACAGTTCCGCTACACCGTATGCACCAATTTTAACCCAAACGTGGGACACTTTCATTAAAATCCATGATGCAGTCGATAAAAAAGTTGATGCACAAACCGTTTGTTGGCGCCAGTGTCGCAAAACCCCGATGCACTCTCGAACCATTTCCTGCATCTGCTTCATTACATGTGTTTTCCAGTTGGTTCTTTCGGTTCGGGACTTGCATGACACTGGTGCCATACTTGCCGAGTGCATCTGGGGGTGGTGAATTTTCGGACACCAGACGGTAGTAATAGTGTTAATAAAGAGTTGCCTTTTTTGTGTTCGCTTCAAAAGTTCTTGCACACTGGTTTTTCGCTAGCGTTGTCGGTACGCGCGCGTTGCTCATTAATTTGCCCACGGTTCGTTTGGTACAGACAATGCAATTACGGTCGCTTCTTCCTGAGATACGCAAAAATTCCTGCATTCCAGCATGTGAACGTTATTTGGAGTACACGGGGGGAAAAAAAGCACAGCAACACAAAACACATTTTGGATGGGAAATTAATACAGTCAATGGAACTGGAGCGGGTAATGCGTTTGTTCTTGCAGTGACAAAATCGGTTCATGAAGCGTAGCGTGTAGATAATTTATCATCAACGATAGTGTCATAGTTGCACGTAAGCTTATTTCGCTTTGTTGCAGGGACGTTTGTGACACTGAAGATAATTGATAGTTTAATAATTTGTACAATTTTTTTATAGTTCGGAAACCTGAGCGATGAATGTTTAGTAGTTGGTGCGTCCCAACCAGAATATGGAGGATTTACTGAATATAAAGCAGAAATATAGGGGCGGCCCGGTGGTGATGCGACAGCGGCGCCGGTCTTCACACGGCAGGACCGGGGTTCAAGTCTCATCTGGGCCGTTCCCCCATAGTGAGGACAGAATAACCAACTATGCGGTATCAATTAGTCTAGTAAGCCAGAAATGGCAGGCATGACCTTAAGAGGTCGTTAGGCCAAGAAAGAAAGCAGAAATATAGAGCAGGATATTATGCTTATTGTAATAACATCCCGGTAAAAGGAACAAAACTATCTCTTTACTAGTTAGGATATCAGTAAGAAAACCTAGTGCATCTTTTACTTCAAATATAAATGCCTATTATTTAAATTTGCTTTGTGACAATTGGCGCATCATAAATATGATTACGCATGCAACTTAAGATAAAATCTTCGTCTGCAACGCCACAATCTTTCTGCAAGAATTCTGTTCAGTTGCTGCTATACTGTCCTTCTGCCCAGAGCCGTCACTGGTAGGATAAACTTTCGCCGTCTAATAATGATAATAATAACGATTTAATCGTAAAAGAAGTTCATCTTCATAAACGACCGATGAAGTGGTTCTCGCCCCCGGGACACTCCAAGAAGTTTGGCTATCATAAACTGCTGTCACTGTTGCCGCTGCTGCTGCTGCTGCTGCTGCTGCTCGGTCATTCAGTGTCGCTAGAGTTCGCCATTTTTTGTTTGATGCCTTCTCTTGGTGCTAAGAACTGCGGGAAACCTTCTCCAATATATGGTGACTCGATGGTGGTTGATGAGGTAAAGGTAAGAATGCTTCTTTTGCCCCATTCTTCCGCAAAACTGCAGTGCAATTGTGCCAATCTTCTCCCACAAACGCCGTAACGATTAGTGTTGGCCGTTCCGGTTCGAACCTAGTAAAAAAGTTCCGATCCTTTTTTTTGCCGTTCCGTTCCGATCCTTTTTTTAAAATAGTTCCGTTCCGATACTTTCGTTCCTTTTCGTACCGTTCCGATACTTTCGTTCCTTTTCGTTCCGATCCGACACTTTCGTTCCGTTCCGTTCATTTTCGTTCCGATCCGATACTTTCGTTCCGTTCCGTACTTTGTCGTACCGATCTGACACTTTCGTTCCGTTCCGTTCTTTGTCGTACCGATCTGACACTTTCGTCTCGTTCCGTTCATTGTCGTACCGATCCGACACTTTCGGTTCGTTCCATTCTTTGTCGTACCGATTTGACACTTTCAATCCGGACGGATTCCGGAATACCCGGAGATAACGGGTTGTCCGCCCTGGTGTTTGGGAGTTCCCGCCGGGCCGGGAAAAACCTCCCCCGGTGACGGTTATTCCGAGTTTTCCCGGGGAAGGAGAGGAGATAGCGAATCCGGTTCTTGGGGGGAGTTGTTCGGGCGAGTGCCCCCCACCCACTTCGCAGAAAAACCGGACAGTTTTCCACCACCAGGAGGCGCCACAGCCGGAAAAGTGATATTACGAGGAGTTTTCCGGGCCTACCGGGAAAACGGTGCGTCGCCCGATAGGGGTTTCTTCGGGGAGGGGTGTCCGATTTTGTCGGAGAATACACCCCCGCAAGGGTTTTCCCCCACCCCCCCTGGAAAATAGGGTTTTTTCCGGGGGCCTCCCCCTGTCACATCATACACCGGACCCAGGCAAGTAAGGTATCAGACGACGCGGCTCGGCGAGACGAAGCCAGCGAGTACCTTCCCGCCCCCCTACCTCAACCCACCACCCCGCTAGAGCGGAATAACCACGTGA
>KZ062179.1:111192-159027 GCA_002091835.1 Anopheles maculatus | reverse complement strand
GGCTTGAGGAGAGGAATGCGGAGAACACCATCCTGCCCACCTACCCCCTCCCCCCCCTTCGTAACTTTGGATACATTCAAACAGGTTCTTTTGCACCCCAGGTTCACGTTCCGTTCCTTTCAAAAAAAGAACTGGTTCCGTTCCGTTCCTTTTTTTCAGCAATTTTCCCAACACTAGTAACGATGTACAGGGTCAGCCTGTGAAGCTGTCTTCCATCACACATTAACGAGATGAAGCGATGAAGAGGCGGACGAATGGAGATAAAAGTTGCAAAAATCTTTCACAACGTTTCCCTGGTACGGCGCGAATTCACGACGCTAGGACGCTACTGAAATATGTTTTATGAATGTTATTAATACGATTTTGTCGCGTTCGGGAATGTCACTTTTTATGGGAGTTTTCGTAGCCGGGCAGGGTAGCCATCATCCGGGTACCACCCGCCGGTAGTCTCAGACAACCCGGATTATCACGACGAGTAAGATCGTCGGCCCAGAACCCAGCGAGTGTGTGCTTTGGACACCGGTTCGGCCACACACACACCCCTAGGACTATGAGGGTAGAAAAGCGAGAGACAGTGCACATGGCCATAAATTGTGGGTCCCAAAATTTCGCGAGTTTCATTTCGGTGCACAAGTATCGTAGGTCACCGGCCGCTCAACATATAGTGCCAGGTGTGGATTTTTCCTTTTTCTTTGCCCGCGGACAGCTCATAACTTCCTCGTAAGCCGCCTGTGTCATAAAGCAGCACGCGGGTAGCTGAGCGTCGTCGGGTCGCAAGCGCGCCAAAGGACTTTGCCGTGCAGACGTGTTTTATTGGCTGCAGATTTTGCACCGTGCAGCATTTGGTTCGTGGTTGGAAAACTTAAGTCCGAGGTGCTTATATAGCGTAGGGCGAAGGGCTGCCTGGTTTTCTCGTTGCGTTCGGGTTGGTGGCGATGTTTCCTTGTGGTGCTTTATTTTTCCGAACCATTTCTTTCCGAAAACCATTCCGTACCAGTAGCGCCAGCGTACGGCACAACACAATGGAAGTAAAAGTGCAGTTTTAAAGAGGAAAAACTTTGTCGAACGAACGTAAGCGCACTGCGTTAGAACAAAGAATTCATTCCCCCTGGAGGGTTACCTCGAGAAGATGCGATTTTATCGTTGCCATTAACCGGTCCGGTCCAGCACATCAACCTGCTGCCGGTGTTGCATCGTACCGGACTGAGGGCGTCTGGTCTGGTGCTAGTAAAATAAAAGTAAAAATTGAAAAAAGGAACCCGAAATCACATCAACCGCCGGCAAGATGAACTGGGAGTTCCCAAGCCCGGTGGTACCCCGGTGGTGGTGTTGAATTCTTCGGCGAGCACACGGACCGAACCGAACATCACTTTCGCTTACGCAAAGAGCTCTTTTCCGGTTGGTCATCGGTTTTGTTTCCTGTTCCTTCTTCGCCCGAACGCTTGGCTTGGCGCGACAAAAATGCGCCAATTCTACATTCACCACACGTCGTCGTTTCGCTCTCCACTCCCTTTTGCAATCCTTTTGGCTTCGGTGCGCTGTGCCGCCGGGCTGTGAAAAAGGGGTTAAAGCAGATCTCGAAGAACCACAATCCGAGACATCCGAGGCTGCCAAATCATTCGGCATCCCGATTGGTACAATCCAATAAATGTCACCACCACCGACCGAAATGTCAGAAGCCGTAGACCACCGACCAAAACCAACCCATCAGCACAGTCACAGGACTACTGTTTGTTCTCGAGGGCGCTTCGTCCAGGTCTTTCGTCCGTGCCGGTGATCAAACATCGAAGACGCAGGGAACTGACATTGCCGCCCGAATCGTATCCATCATTGATGTAAATTTATCACTCAGAGGAATTGAAACATTTCTGCAAACGGAAACATTTCCGAGCGAATCACTTGAATTTCTCCTGGGAATTCGTGTCGGGTTGGCATGCGATAGAGCGATCGTGGAGAAGGCAAAACCCGAAAAAAAGGATTAGAAATCTGTTGGACAGGACGAACAGGCTTTGAAAGGCGAATGGAGAATAAAGTGCCCAAAAAAAAAACGGAGAATCGTTCATACATAAACACCAATCCTTTCCCAGAGCAATCGAAATGGAACGCTGATGGATGGGTTTCGGATTCGAAATTAGCTGCTAGTTGATGGAAGGCTATTTGCGGACGGACTTTATGAAGTGATAAATATCTAATCAAATGGTTTGAAATAAGTGTTGGGAATGGACTGAAGTAGACTCGTTTTGCAAGGGTTGTTTAGTAGTTGAAAAAGAAGTGCAAATGTAGGTGCATTGACGATGATGATGATGAAAATGATATTTCTAGTCTTCAAACAAGGCTGGAGCGTTAAACAAGATGTATTTGTAGTTTGGAATTTCAGAACATAATCTGGAAATAAAATTGTCTTATTACTCATTTTTGTGTACTCTGATCTGAGGCTGAAACATGTTTTTCTGTTGCTTCCGCAATCAATATCTTGACCATCTCTTCAACCTGTCCCCGGAGAACCTTTTAAATTTTATCTTCGATCACTCAACACCTGCTGCCCCAACTGTAAGGGTCAACCGGTCCAAATGTAAACAACGTAAAAACGTTTACACCAGTAAGTGTCCCACCAGAAATGCACCCATCAGAACTTTCGGCCACCCAACCGGCACGAATGTGGGCGCAAAAGTAACGCGTCATTATGTTTAATGTGACAGTTTTTCGACAACGATCCACCGCGGCGTCCATCCGCAAGCGAGCGTGTCGTTGTGCGTTTTGTTCCCCGAAAATGGGTTCCTCCTTGCCGTAATTCGATTCTCGAATCGTGTTAATTTTTCATGGGCGTGTTCGGGTTTCCCCCGTTTTGTGTGGATGTTGGAGGGACGGCGTGAGTGGATATTGCACAATTGCTTGAGCTGATCGAAAGTTATGATTAAACAACGGACCAGCAGTTGAACCGTTGCGAAACGACACCAGCCCAACGGTAGAAGCAGAAACCGTCAGGGGACAGTTCTTTTCGACGGGATCACGTCCCGGCCCGGTGACCACGCGAATGAATAATTGTTGTCATTGTGATTAATTTGTAAATAATTGACGATTATTTGCGAACGATCAGACGACCGAATGCGGGTTGGATTTGAGCGCATAGGAGAACCGAGACCGATACTCGTTACCATCTGCATTATGGTAAGAATTTCTGTTCCGATTCTCGTCCAATAGTTACGAGTCTCGGGGCAACGGTGGTCCACCCCGAAAACGGTGGCATTGGATGGGAAAATAATTAATATCGCTCAAATGCAAATCATGTATCAGTCTGGCCTTGTACGGCAAGGGCGACAGACTGTAAGATGTTAGTTCCGTTGCCATCAACGCACATCCACAAGCAAGGCAGAAAACGAACAGTCCCTGCACCTTTTTGACAGCTACAGAGGCGTATCCCACAAGGATTAAGAGATGCCATACACGTTCCTAACAACATCTCCTAGACTAGGCTGTTGTACGCCGTACAACACTCCTTTCACTTTCACGTACCAGGATTTTAAACATCCATCAAGCCCCATAACGAACGGAGTAGCCGGTATTGCTGGCTACATCGGCATGTCAGTGTGGTTGATGCACGTTGTCGTTTGTCCTGGGCACTCTCCTAAACGCCCAGCCTACCATCGCTCTGTGACATCGATCAATGTGAGGAGAAAAATGCACATTTTCATTAAAACGCTCGTCGCAAGAAGCATAGGCTTCATGAAAATCCACATGGATGGACTGGAATTTATAATGTTTCGTGTCTCCACACTCGCCGTGTTCCGCCACCCGCGTAGAACGAGCTTCCCAGAGCTGACGAAACATGGCAGTTTTGCAGACACACTGTCGGACCGGATCCATTAGGAAGGACTGGTCGAGGAATGAGAGTGAGAAGGGAAACCCCATCCCGTGTGTGTGTGCGTGCGTCGGAAGTGCCATCACACGGCCGAAAACCCGGAAGGTTCCTCCCTACCAACAACTGAAAAGACGCGAGGGTTTCGAGACGAACGCCTGCAACTCCGATGCATTGTGCAGTTGCTCCTTCCGTGCCGTGTTCGCAAAATTTCCATTCACTTTGATGAGAACGGTGGCAGCTGGACTCGATGTCCAGCGAGCGATGCAAATTAAAAATCAATACTGGCTGTGTAAATGAAGTCGCCATTGTTTCGCAGGATTTCGGTAGGGATGTGTGCAGGCAAACACGCAACTACAACGCATCGTTGAAGCGCATAAACCACCCCCTCCGGGTGGGGGAGGAGTGGGAGAGGGGGAGACCAATGTTTATCTATCCAAATTGAGCTTTTCATATCGACCCGGCCGCTGAACGGAACCATTGTTGCATAGCAAATCGCGCCCATAGAAAGGGGTTTAAATGTTCGCTTTTTCCAGCGAACGTGTAAACGTTGCATTGCATACCTTCCAGGCGCTTCGAGGCAGATTAGGTTGGGCCTGTTATTCCAGCACGATTAATGAATGAAGGGGAATTGAGCTGTAATAATAAAGCCTTTGGTCATTGGAAGCGGCGGCATTACTGTTATGAATATTTTTGGCGTAAGACTGTTTCGGCCAATTATGTGGAAAATTTAAGGTGAGTGTATTAAGTTGATTAATTTGTCATCGCCTATGAAAATGGGAACAAATGTCTGATTTCTAATAGTGTGTAATCACTAAAATACGTTACGAGTCTATAAAGATGACCTGTTAGTAATTCTGTGCTGATGAAGAATTATTGTGAAGAAATCTTAATTTCCATATTGATTATAAAGAGGAGATGTTGTTTCTATTAGCTCGTTCTTGTGTACCTCCCAAGAATGTACTTCGTAAAGGAATGTAAGAAATTATTGAAAGTTTACATCCACAAGATTACACTCCTCATGCAGCCTTTAATGTGTATCATTTCCCCCAGAATATATGCGGGTGCTTCCAATCGACACTTCAATTTTGTTTTGCAATTTTATCGGCTACGCTAGATGAATTTAAATGCCACAAACCTTTCCATTTCCCAGTTCCATCCGGTGGACCGACTTTTATCGGCATATTATAAATAAAAGCACCCAGTACGACACGCGTATGTGACCACGACCATGCCCGGATGTCTCTAAGCCGTGCTTAAAATTCTCCCGAACGTCGTATAAAATCTATTAAAATGATAATTGACAGCATGCAACCTTTCTGCATCGATTCGCATCCCGTGAACGATGGACGGAAGCGAAACTAGATAACGACTTTTCGAAGGATTCACTTCAGGATCTAGGTTCGGTTCGATGCGAGGATAAATATCCCGAAGACGGTTGCGCTCATCGTACGAGGACTACTTCAGGCGTCAACATCGGACCGGTGAGCAGCGATGTCTAACCGGAGACAGGTGAAAATTGAATGAGACTGACATGAAAAGGGTGTGTGTGTGTGTGTGCACACCGCCACCGCCACTCACATTTGAATGTGTCCCTTCGGGTTTTCACCATTTCATCGGGTACTCGGGCGAGATCGATCAAGGTGAAGTCGAAAAAGCAATGACCACCCGAACGCGCCGGGAACGATTGGGTTCGATTCCGACCGTCTAGGAAATAAAAAGCAATGGCTTCCGTCAAGGCGTAAGGTCACTCAACTGCTTTCAGACTGTCACACAGGGGTGGGTGGCTTGGCGAAGGAATATAAACAGCCCCCGGAGCGTTCTACCCCCCCAAAACCTTACCGAAACATTCAAACGCTCGTGTGCCACGGTTGGGTTCTGGAGCATAAAATCTCTTTGTCTACCTTGAAATGAAAAACGCATTTGCGCTTGACTGAACCGTAAGGCCAACGTCAAGTCGTGGTTCGGTCGCAAGTGGTGATTTGCGCCGAAATGGGTTTCCCTCGCTTTGCAGCGTAAACATCCGATGTACGGTAGCGAACTTTTCCTTCCCAGCTTCCGAAACACAAATAATCATATCAGTGTGTGTGCAAGCGTGCATGAATGTTGCTGGTGCAGAAACTAAATAAAACATCCCACACTAGGCAAACTTAACTTGCACACCAGTGTGTAGTTGCGGAGTCAATTCTGTCAGAAATTTTAATTACATTTCATTCGTGGCTTAGTCTTGACTTATCTACATCCTCAGATGTAAGTCAAATTTTTCATCAGTTTTCCTGGCTAATGAAAAGTCTTCCGGAACCCGATAGTAAGTGAACAAGTGGTAGTCATATTTTAATTAACTGTTTCAGTACCAGTTTAATGTTGAAGCTCACAACTAGCCAAATATTGGCTCGTGAGAAAACTTGCACCATTTTTCATTCATCTTCATTTCATTTCAATTACGGTACGATTAACCGCACAAAAGGAAAACAGCTTAAAGTTTTTTTTTAACGAGAAAACATACATTTAAGAACCTATGAAGTCGCTTTCAAGAGGTCCTTGTGGGAAATATACACTTTACTGGCTCAACTTAGTAGCTTTTCACTGCGCGTTTATTGACGTAATCGTCTGGAAAATAAAGCTCAACTCGGCTCGCGTTCGTTTCCAGCCCCGGGGAACACACGAAGCAGAAACTTTTCAGTGTTTTAATTACAAAGTAGTTCTTAGTTTTAAGATTGGTTTTTGTTGCTGCACTTTATGTTTTGTGCAGTACACACACACACACACACTCTGTTGTGAGGGTGAGTTGATGTTGGTTTACTCGCATTTCAAAAGGGATTCGGGTTTGTTCTGATAGAGCGACGGAAGCCATTTTCACAAAAAACATCCAGAAAATGCTTGGAAATGGTGGTGGTACAGTAACAAAAACGAAGCTACAATGTTGCTTTATCGTTTTTCCAGTGTTGCCTTGCTGTGTCGAAAGTATCTGTGCTTGTGTTTGTGTTGACGGTGCAGCACAATGTTGCAGCTCGGTGGTTTTATGGGAAGGATTCTGGTTGCGGTACACGGTGATACAATGTGACAAATTTGTTTCACGGTACGCTACACATAATTTATCTGTAGCTTCAATACAGCTCAATTTCAGCACGAATGTTTCATTTTAATGATGAAATGTGAATATTTTTTATGGCATTTATTTTCGATTTTATTTTCGTTTGATAATGTTTAATGTTATCTCAAATTTATCTTATTCTCACCTTTTACAGTAACCATTATTAAATTGTCTTTTCTCAAATTTTCTCCCATATTACTCGACTTTTGTAAGGATGTGCGCGCCAAAATGGTTCATCCGAATTCGGCATGGGTCCGGCATTTTACATTTTAAACGAACCGTAACTAGCCACAATTGAACATGCTCAACCCCACAACCAAACCATGACAACACTTTCGTCAGTTGAACGGATTGATTTTACTTCCGCACTCACACGCACTTAACGCGACCATCCTTTTACGTCCTCACTCTTATCAATTCGTTCGCGATTGAAGTGTGCCAGATCACGGCACCCAACAGACACTGCTCTTTATTCGGGCTCTATTTTCATCGCGTTTTTTTTTGCTTGTCGCGCTTATTTTCCCGTGATGAGAGGCAAACTTTGTTCCATTCAAGCACCAATGTCAACCCCTTTCGCGAATAAAAAAAAAGTACAGGATATTCCATCAACGTTTCGCGTCCCAAATCAAACGAACGCACCCAGGGTGCGTACCGGAACGGGACGGTAGCACGATGGTATAAATTTCGTACGACCGGAAAAGCAACTACAAATTGCATTTCCCGCGTGTGGTATGCAGCGCTGGGAGTTTGGGTTTGATGTTTTTTTTTTCCTTTTCGTTTCCCCATCCGGCACACCGTGGAAACCGTGGTCGCCGGATTTGTCAACGAACCGTGGCCACATACTCCGTTCGTTTATCGACAGACTCACATGCGAGATTCGATCCGGAAGGATTGCTTGCTACGTCTTGTGAGTGAATCAATATTTTCCCTCCCAAACACGCGTGCCCATCACTCCATCACTCCGGGTGCCACTCGATGCCAGATGCATACCCAACGGAGCGGCAACTCTTGAAGGCAGTAAAGAATTTTCGCTATTATTTCCCATTCAGTTGGCGGAACGTTCGTTTAAATTGAGTTTCACTTCGTTATTTTTCTAAATAAAAATGCAATTTATGACAACCCCGGCCAGCTCAGCGCTAGCCCAGAATGCTATTCCTTCCTGGAGATGTCCGGATATGATCGATAGGAAGTGGACGAGGGATGGGGGTTTTAAGGAAAACTCCAGCAAGAACTATCACTCCTCAATCGCAAGAAGACACGGCCTCGTTGTTGTCCCGAGCGTTTATACACGCACACCCAAACTAAAAAGAAGTATAATGTATGTTAGTAAGTAAGTGGGCTTTGCTGTTATTCTTTGGGTCGTAAAATTTCACTCACTCGCACTTCCTTCCGGGCCGGCAGGATCCGGCAGCAGCGGATCGATCTCCCGAATGCGAGGACCAAACCACGGTACTGGCAGCTCAATCACTGCTTATGGCACTGTAACCCGCCTGTTTGGCGACACTTTGCCTCGTTTTGCCAGGCTTATCAAATAGTTGCGAATGTGCGCTAAAGCCTCAAATGATGCATAATTTGATTGATTTCGTATGTAGATGAGTGTAGTTTGCACTGCCCTTCCAATTCCGTGTATGTTGCTTCGCCCTACGCTCACATACGATTTCATCTTCCACATATATGACCGGTGTAATGGGGGAAAGAATTTTTTCTCCATTGCCGCCGCTTTCTAGGTCAATAGGGGCATGGCAGTGAAAAGCAACAGTAGGGCACTGTTTCGTTACGGCCCATTGTGGGTAGTTTATTTTTATTTATATTACACTATCATTGCTCGAAAACTCATACGTGGGGCGCCAACGAGTCGAGCAGCATCCGACATGAGAATAAAATTATGTATACTATAGCAACATTTTCATCATCGCGTTGGCAACAGTTTCATTCAGTTGGCGGAACGTTCGTTTAAATTGAGTTTCACTTCGTTATTTTTCTAAATAAAAATGCAATTTATGACAACACCGGCCAGCTCAGCGCTAGCCCAGAATGCTATTCCTTCCTGGAGATGTCCGGATATGATCGATAGGAAGTGGACGAGGGATGGGGGTTTTAAGGAAAACTCCAGCAAGAACTATCACTCCTCAATCGCAAGAAGACACGGCCTCGTTGTTGTCCCGAGCGTTTATACACGCACACCCAAACTAAAAAGAAGTATAATGTATGTTAGTAAGTAAGTGGGCTTTGCTGTTATTCTTTGGGTCGTAAAATTTCACTCACTCGCACTTCCTTCCGGGCCGGCAGGATCCGGCAGCAGCGGATCGATCTCCCGAATGCGAGGACCAAACCACGGTACTGGCAGCTCAATCACTGCTTATGGCACTGTAACCCGCCTGTTTGGCGACACTTTGCCTCGTTTTGCCAGGCTTATCAAATAGTTGCGAATGTGCGCTAAAGCCTCAAATGATGCATAATTTGATTGATTTCGTATGTAGATGAGTGTAGTTTGCACTGCCCTTCCAATTCCGTGTATGTTGCTTCGCCCTACGCTCACATACGATTTCATCTTCCACATATATGACCGGTGTAATGGGGGAAAGAATTTTTTCTCCATTGCCGCCGCTTTCTAGGTCAATAGGGGCATGGCAGTGAAAAGCAACAGTAGGGCACTGTTTCGTTACGGCCCATTGTGGGTAGTTTATTTTTATTTATATTACACTATCATTGCTCGAAAACTCATACGTGGGGCGCCAACGAGTCGAGCAGCATCCGACATGAGAATAAAATTATGTATACTATAGCAACATTTTCATCATCGCGTTGGCAACAGTTTGCTTTGATTTCGTTGACTTGAACAATGGAAACGTCTTTCTAGCTAGAATCGAGTGATAAGGTACTTGAAGAAGACTGGGTAAAAATCCCTGAAAGACAAATAAATATATTACAATTTAAGAATTTAATTTCAAGGATCTGTATTAAGTTTCACATTTTAACTAAAGCATTTTATAGCTTTGATATGCAGACGACTTAAAGATATTCTTACCAATTTCTGACCTTGCGGTTTGTCAAAGACTCCAAAACTGTTTAACTCAATTCAACTCGTGGTGCCAAAGTAATTTAATGCGTGTCAACATAAACAAATGTAAAGTAACATCGTTTTCAAGAAAAAGAGCTCCTATTGAATTTGATTACAGAAATAGCTGGTTCCTCTGTCCCCCGTTCAAAGGTAGTTCGTGACCTAGGCGTCTTCTTAGACAGCAGACTCACACTAGCAGACCACTACGAACAGATGATATCAAAAGCGCTCTGTACATTAGGCTTTATGTTACGTGTTTCTAAAGATTTTAAGGATCCATTCAGTGTGAAATCCCTGTACTGTGCAATTGTCCGACCGATCGTAGAATTTGCCAGTATCATATGGACTCCTTCGTAACAATATATAGTTAACAGGATAGAATCGATTCAGCGTATGGTTACACGTATTATGTTTTATCGTTTTCAATGGTCCCGTGTCTCTTTGTGCCCGTCATATCGTCACTAGATGTTTATTATTTGGACTAGAACCGCTTGAACATAGAAGAATGACGGCACAGTGCATATTTTTTCATAAATTGATCAGTGGTAATATTGACGCCCCGTCGATTCTGGAGAAGATTAGTATTCAGGCACCTAGTAGGATACTACGACCTAGGGCATTTTTAAACACAGATTTCAGAACGACAAATTTTGGTGCAAATGACCCTTTGCTGAAAATGGTACAAGTCTACAGCTCGCTAAATATCAATGTCGATTTCTGTTTAAGTTTAAATAGTATACGGACCTTTTTGCATAGCTTAGTTTTACGATTACGATAAGTTTATGGTGTAGTATTTCATAGTGCGTTAAACATGCGTTGAAAATCTTGTTATGTAGGCTAACGACAGCTTGATAACTTGAAGGAGAAATAAATAAATAAATAAATTCTCCACCTACAAAATAAAAAAAACAAACACCAAGTCTGCTAAGTGAAAATGCTCTATTATGCATGAGTAAAGTCTTCCGAAGAGAAAATAATCCTGTCCAGCCGACGACAGGCATTTGATTCATTATTTACGCACCATTTTATCCACTCGTAGCCCATAAATTCAGCTTCATGCCGTATATCTGCTTTCGCTGGCGTCGGTGACCACCAGCCACCCCGTACACCACCAACCATTCGCCCTCAGGACTTTCTTTCACACTCAGAGCCCGGCAGCATCTTTAATCTGTCATTAAGCCGTGCTCAGCACACGCTTGCACTTAATTAAAAATCATCATCCAATTGATAATTACATCTCGTTACTGCGTCGTCCATCTACAGATTGCAGTAGATGTGTATTTATACTGCTTGATGTGTTGTTTTTTTCCATTTTTCCTAATTCTTTGCTTCTTCTGTGGTGCAAAACAGAGCCAAAAAAAGCAACCGTCCAACCTCCTGACTATTGTCCTTCTTGCATGAATGGTAGGATCTTTTTTTTTTGGTATGTGTGTGTGTGTTCTCGCCCAGCACACCAAGCACGCTACTTTCGCTTCTAATGCACATAATTTCACCCTGACAGACGTCTTTGTTTTCGTTTCCGGACCACGCGCCATTCACCACGTTTCCTCCGGAGGATTACCCCTAAACAATAAAAAAAATATCAGCCTGCTTCTCTGCACAGGTTTTCCGCACACACTCTCTCTTTTCTATATGTTTGCTTTACTTTCTAATACATATTCTGTTTCGCTTTTTTGTTCCACGTCTATCGGTAGCTTTTGTTTTTATTTCGCTGAAAAGCCAGAGTTTCTGTTATTTATCCGATTGAGGGTGATTTTTTTTCAATCTTTTCACATTTTAAGAAGCAGGCGCTAGATTTTTTGTGTCTGTTAAGGTGGCTTTTCTCTTAAGTCGCAAGACCCGGTGAGAAAGTGGGCGAGATGTAGAGACTCATTTTTGTGGCAGTTTCAAGTGGTTGTGACGATGGTTGAGGCGCTTTTTTGATTTGTTTATTAGAATTCTTAACATTGCGTGTTTGTGGTCAGCTTTGGACTAGAGGAGAGTTCTAGAAATTTGAAAATAAAAGTTCATTTTCCTCCCATCCGGGTAAACATAAAAAAAAACTGAACAAAAAAGGTCAGAAAGAAGCAAAAAACCTTCCACACACTGCACGTGTTTTACCAATTATGAATTTTTTTTTTTATCAGACATACCCACTCTCATAAAATTCATCTTGCATTTGACTTCCCGGCATAATTTTTTTTTTGTATTCATATTTAAATGCCCAAGCCAGACTAGAGAGCCTAACTTCTTGCCTAATTTCACCCCTAACGTGCGCTAGTGAGGGTTAACGTGATCGTCCAGCAGGATGCGTCGTTAACGCTTGGTCCACAAGCACAGTCAGCCAGCAGACACAGCGCAGGGTGAGAATTAAAAGCCCTCGCGGCTACTTGTTTTCATTTCGCAGTTAAATTAAAATTCGTTGAAGAAAAAAGGTGCGAGTGACTCTCTAGGCCGGATGCGGCAAGTCAATCAGCACCAGAACCTGAACGCCATCCCGGATGCTGCCACAGGATACGTGGACTCACACAGAAAAAATGACTCCCCACAGGCATACGTCCATTCTCGCCCGTCCGGCGGCATCGGTCGTGCTGGAATGAATGAGCGCTATTAATTATAATTTCACTGATTGACTGGATCGCTCGCTGACATCCAACACCCCTTCGTGTGGATATTGTGGTTAAAAGCGTGTAGAGTTGTGTTTTTTTTTTTGCGCTTCCAAAATAGTCCATCACACTGGTGCGTCGCCAATGGTTCACGGGTGAAAAAGAACAGGGGAGCAAGTTTCAGATAGTAATTAGCTGTAAATTAACTCCCATTGAGATTCTAATTCCACCACCACCGGCAGCAAACGTTCATTAATGAAAGGCAAACACAGAGTGACGCTTACGTTGTCCCGCAATTTAGCGTGTTCCATTTTTTCGTGCTAGCAGGAACCTTTACACGGTGACGCTTGCTCTAGGAAAAGGGGCAAGTTCAGTGGTTTTGCTACACCTGACGTAATTGGTAACTATGGCTTTCAGATTGTGCAGATGCTGCGGTGCGGTTCACCCATCCTTTGTGCAGTGGTTGCACCAAACATTGGCGAGGATTCTTCAGCCATAGTGTTGAAGTTTCGCTAGATTACAGCAGGATTACGATTTGAAATTTAATTAACGTAGTAGATCTTACCATTCCGATTGCATGCCTTCACGCTCACAGACCAAATTCAGGATGGGTTGAATCGTTGTGAGGTAAAGGGCAAAAGAGTACTCATCAATTAGAGCATTCATTCGAATGATTTACCTTCCGGAGCCGGAACATTTCGGTGCGGAAAACTTAATGGATAATGTCAATAATTCTATGGTTTCTGTACTAAATCTGCTACACTACGCCATTAGTGGATGGTACGTTGAGAAATGGTTCGTTTGCTGATGTTTAATTGAGAAACTAATAGCTATTTTTACAAGATTTAAGGGAATTCTAAAATCTAACAAAAAATCCAAACAAAAAAATACAAAATTCAAGACTATTTTGTGATTTCTGTCAACTCGCAGGGATATGAGGAACTCATCAAGTCTCTCGTACAATGTTTTAAGAGCTGCAAGCTACACTCTAGAGGTTATCAGTCAGGATAGGAATAATATATTTTGGTCTAAATAATACAAGGTTTTAGAACAACTATTATAAATTGATTTTTAATATTTCGTAAGTAAGCCACAAACCAACAAATAGATTGTCTATATACTGTAAAACCCATCAACATGGGCTGGAAAGCATCAATTGTTGAATGAATTCTCCAAACAATGATGATGCTCTACGCAGGAAGAACAACGCAACGCAAGTTATGTGCTCACCGTGCGATGCTCATCTAAAAAACCCGTGCCACCATATCAATTAGGTTGAGTGCGCTTCTCCCGGACATCCTTTCAATAAGCAATTGAAGTAATCATAATCCCAGCTCGACCAGAACCACACACATTCTACGATTTTGCTGCAGCATACTGCTTGCCTCGCAAAAGCTGTCTGAGCAGACGTCAAAAATGTGGCTTCTGGTTTCAATCCGGTGCCGGGCATCGTATCCTGCATCGTCTGCACAAGGACACACTTTCCCTAGTTTACTTTCCACATGCCGAATGTGATTCCAGGTTTCAATCAACGAAAGCATTTCGTCCGGAATGTGTGTCTGTATGTGGGAGAGATCTAGAGGGCACACAGGTACACATTTTGGCAGCTCGTTTGTTTGCTCCGCGAGTCTCCCAGTACATGACCACATGCCGCACATTCCAAGGTGTAATTTACGAGCAACATTCGCACGATCTCTGTTACCGGTTACCGGTAAGCCAGCAAACGATTCGGAGAGGTTTTCGGTTGATTGTAGCGATAGCAATTCGCTCATTAGCATCGCATATCCATGGGCCATGGACATATCCTTTTCGATGAGCAGTTGTTGACGGTACCGGCCGGAACAGTCCATTGCGTACAGCCCATCATAATGGCGAAAGTCGTTCAAAGTGGAGCACCATTCATTAGATACTCCACCAGTACAAGAAGCACTTTGAAGGAAGAATTGGAGGGAGGAGGAGCAGAGAGAGAGAGAGGGAGGTGGAAAGGGTAAAGGGCGCAGACTAAACTCACCAGGGCTGGCTGGCAGCATCGAATACCATTTGAAGGGGCTTTTCTAGTGGAAAACTTTTCGATCGGTATTCAATGTTATCCAAACTGTTGTTTCGCTATCTCTAGTGGGTGGCTGTTAGATTTAAAGTCTGCGGGGAAAATACTCAAATGGTTGTTTTATTATGCATCCCTTTGCTGCTGCTCCTGCTGCGCTTTTCCAACCACCCCCTCGCGCGAAAATCCACCTTCGCATAAACAGAAGCCCATCCTGGCTCATTCACTTGATGAAAGCATACGGTTTTTTTCCTCATTCATTTTATTGATGGAGGAAAATTCCTTTTTCCCCAATCCCGCCTGCCCGGTCCACCTTTCGAGTGTCGGTATTATTAAGCCATTCTTTACCGTTGCACATTGCCATTGCGTTTTTTTCCATTCTTTGCTCGGGGTTTTTCTTCTTTGCTCTCCCTTTACGTTCATCGTTGCAAGTGGTTGCAGCAGTTTGGAAAACTGTGATGAGGTTTTTTTTCTTCCTGTCGTTTCACAATGACAACCGCCGAGGTTGGTATGGCCACCTTAAGGGCGAGAGGGTCCGTCGAACTGGAAAACTCTGCCAGAGCAGCAGCAGCTGACGGAGCGAGATTGCTTTACGATTCCTTCCTTTATTTGATCTCGGAACCATTGGCCAAGGACAGGAATATGAATCCTGTGTTGTGTTTTTTGTCGCTCTCTCTCTCTCCCTTCTCTCGCCCCTCTCTCTCTCTATCACTCTGCTTAACATTTTTCCATTAATTTGCTAGGAAATAAAATTGTTAGTTTTACGAGGCAAAGGTTTCTTTACGTTTATACCGTGTTGTGTTTCTTTTTTCCCCGGTTTTTCCTCCATCGATCGTTGGGGTGAGCTGCATCGGAATGCTGATTTCATTCGAAACGCTGATGGATGCTGTTTCGTTTCGGTTCACAGTTTTACGAGTGTGCAATTTTTTGGGATGAGATTCCGTTCCGTTCGTTATTCTTTCTTACCCGAGTCACTGAATCACTGAATTTCTCGTACTATTGACGCTCGTCGTCACGTTTAAACTGCTAGGTGGAGAATTTCACGCGTTTTTTCTTCTTCGCATCTGGTTACTGCACTTTACACATCTTCCCTTTTGCTTTTTTTATCGTTATTGGCACACCATCCTAATTGGATTTGGTTTCCGAGTCGTTTGCCGGTGCTTGGTGCACTGTAAAAGTGCATTGCTGCAGTAACTTTAAGTGTGTTTCGTTTGCTACGGATGTTTTGATGAATTGCTTCTAGCTAAATTGATGTCTTTTATCTTGGGTTGGGAGTAAAATGTTGAATAAAAAAGAGAATTCAACTATTTAAATCTCTACTTAACAATCCAGTTTTTATTTTTAAAATATAAAGGAATTTTAGAGCTTTTCAAAATAGACGTGTAAACTTAAGGCCTCAAAGCCTGATGTAAAGAGGCCTCTTGAATATTTTTTTTCTATTCATGAAAACAGTAAAATATTTGATATTTTTATTGCGTATAACAAAAAACGGAATTATAAACATTAATCTACATTCTACAAGATTCATTTGCATCTACATTTCCCTATCATTCAATAGCTTTTAATAGCGATGCATAGTGAAGAAATAAACTCCTGCACAGTCCGCTAACACAACCCAGCTCCTGCTACCCGGCCAGCATCAATATAAAACTTTAAATTGAAACATCAAAGTCACTGAACCGTCACCGCAAAACCCGGAACGTTCTCATGGGTTTTACTTCCATTTTTCTTACACCCATTTCTTGGTCGGAAGATCGAACGTTTGCCTACGTTCCTTCGCACGAATCGATTAGGTCGTGCCAGCTAAGAAGGTTATCAAACTATCCCTCACTCTCTCACGTGCGTACGACCGGAAGGCGAAGTGATGCTGCATTTTCCACCCAATTCCTCCCAATCATCTCGTTGCCGTTCCGCGCATAGCTAGCCGCCGGGAAATCGCTCGGATGGGAACCGATTGACCCGTTCGGGGACCAAGTGAAAAATCGACTTTTCCCATTGCAAGTCATAAATCTTGGCCAGATTAAAAGCGCCAAAAGGAACCGATATCCAAACCGGGGTTTGGGTGTGAGAGGATTTTCCAATTTTCCGTACAGCATCAATAGCTCGCAAAATCACGAATCATGAATCCGAAAACATCACAAACCCTGCCTGCCTGGTGGATGCTAAGATTTTCCGTCATTGACCTGTACTGTTTGTGTGTGTGTGTCTCGTATGGTACCTATATGTCCATTCTGCAGCAGGTCCTTCGTCTGCATTGCCTGTGGCATGCTTAGCTTGAGTTACGTTTTACGGTTCAATAAATTATCGGTGAAAACATGCATGTAAATTGGATACATCTCGATGTTGTAGTAGTAGCCGGCCGGCTCTACCCATAGGTGAATGTAAAGCCAAACCCTTACAAAACCGATGGCAATGACAACTGAACCATTACGTACCACGATGTTGAAATTGAGATACGCAATAGTTAAAAGCCAAAACTGCCGATAGGAAAAAGCCCATGAAGGGCTCGGCTGGGCAAAAAAAGGGACGAATCAGACCAATAGTTGTGCACCTATTGCATCGGTACACATGTTTGCAAATATTCCGACATTAAAAGCGAACACTGATCAACGATAAGAGCAACGTTGGAAGGGAGTTCTGTGAGAGCAACAAAAATATGCAGTAACAAACCCCAACCCATGCACACTTTTTCCGTCGGACTGGTGGAAAGTACAGGCAGAAAGCTAATCCCAAGAAAAAGGGGTACTGATCTTGCCCGTTTCTATATGGGGTTCAATTTAAACAAAATACAATTTGCATTATAAATTGACGAGTCGTTGCGTAGAACGGCACCAAACCAACCTGTCTACTTCTTTTGATGTCTTCCACGGGCCCTTCACAATGTTGGCATTCGTTCGATTGACCGATGATGTTTGTGATTTCACCTCACAAAGGCACTCGTCATCGGCTATATTTATTAGAGTGATTCCATTAAGGTTGCATTAAGGATTCACAGCAAAAGCGTCCCTCTTACAATCTTTTTGGCTTGTGTTTTATTTGATACTTTTTCTTAGCACGAATGATCTGAGGATGCCTGCCATTGTTGATGCGGGCTACAGTCCGTAATTGATTCGAACCAACCGAAAGCCAGACAGATTGCGTACACACTCTTGATCGAGTCAATTTGAATAATGGCAAATTAGGTGAAAGGAAACATTTACTGGTCGTTGAGCACATATGCAAAAATTTCCCCGTGCTTTCCACTGGCGTGTTTGAACGGAAGGGAACCGATTGACAGTTGGGATGTAGGCCGATCAGGAAGCAGCGATATATGCAGTTGATGGTGTGAACAACAAAAAAGCAATATGTTTGCATTTTAACGACATTTTGCGTAAATGAAGCTCAAAATTATTTCCCGAAAACAGTGTGACCCGTAAATCCGGTGGGTTCTCTGCACCCTTCGGATCGAAATACCTGAGCGTCATATTCACCAATCAGGAAAAGGTGCAATGAAGCGACAAACGGTTAGGGACTCATGAATACACACTTATTTCGTTCTCTATCTCTCCCTGAGTTCGATTAATTCGGCGCATATAAACATTCAAATGTCAATTGAAATGTAACGCGAGCGTAGGGGACTATGAGCCATATGAGCTGCTCGTGTTTACGGTGGTGTTGTGATTTTGTTTTTGAAAAGGGCAATTGAAAGTAATACCGTCATTATTTATAATGTCAGAACAAGGGTAGTTTCACATGCTGTGAATTGCTCTATATTTTATGCACTTTCTTCTTGTGTTTAATTTTGAATAGAAAACGTATTTTATTGCACATGTTTGGCTATTGATCGCTATTCTAGCATTAGAAACGAGCTATTGATTTTTCAGGATTTTTCTCCCTCTTCTCCAACGACGTCACTCTGGCCATACGTGATGCTGAGTGTCTACTCTACGCCGATGACCTGAGACTGTTTTTGCCTGTCCGGATTAGCTGTGATAGTCTTAACCTACAAAGATCTGTGAACTGTTTTCTCCGACTGGTGCGTTAAAAACGACCTACTTATTTCTGTTGATAAGTGTGTTTGTATGGCCTTCCAGCATTCGGTTCGTCCTTTAGTGTTTAATTACAAAATATTTGAAACGCAACTGCAACGTTGCTACACAGTTAAGGACTTAGGAGTCACCCTAGACCGCAAGCTTGATTTTAGAAAACACTACAATGACATTATAGATAGGGCTAACAAAATGGTAGGTTTCATTCGAAGGCAATCTAATCAATTCGCTGATTCACATTGCTTATTAGCCTTATTTAAATCGCTTGCTCGCTCCGTGCTGGACACTAGTTCGGTTGTCTGGTGTCCTTCTTCCAGTCGCTGGTCGAATAGGCTTGAATCCGTGCAAAAAAATTTTACTCGATTCGTCTTGCGTTTTACACCGTTCCGTAACATTACACCACGTCCATCATACAATACCCGTTGTTTACTGTTAGGATTAGAAACCCTTGCCAGGAGACGCGATATTGCTCAATGCAAATTTTTAGCCAAACTTCTGACCGGAGAGATAGACGCACCTGAACTGCTGGCACGTGTGAATGTCAATGTACCTCCTAGGACCTTTAGAAATTATAATTTACTTAGAACAGACTTAACTAGACGTGCGTATAGCGATAATGATCCCTTGACAGCTATAGCTCGAACACTAAATGAAAATTATTTATTTTTCGACTGGCTCCGTGCTTTCCATGTTCAGTAGTCTTCGTTAAGTTTCTATCAGGCATCGTCACAAATTTGTATAGCTTTTACGGTAGGTCTAAGTTCTGTGATGGGGCCAATACACTCGGCCAATCACTTTGGATTTTAATAAACATAAACATAAACATAAAAGATAAAGGTTCAAATGACCTTATTATATGCATTATTAAAAGATACATAATCGACTTTAATTTATGCGTACATATTTTATAATCTAAGCCATATCTCGTCGAAAACTCAATGCTATAAGGAATTTCAACGTTTTAAAATTTTTGTAGATAATCCCGTATAATGGAGTGTATAAACAAATCATAATTTATAACCTGCTTCTTAGTATGGAATATTGATAAACAAAAACGGCATCATTAGAAGTATTTTCTCTTTTAAAGTCTAGTCTCATGACGATCCTTCATTGATTCTGTCAATCCAGAGATCGTTCATTTAACACAACATTCACGACTCTGACAGCTACCGGGTAAAAGAAAGAAAAGCTTCAACTCATTGCCACAATGCTATATATGTTTTACTTCCAAGTCGTAAATATTATGCAGCACACGCCCGATGATAAACGGCAAACCGACACGGTACGCTGGAATCAGCCGCCGTGGACAACAATATCAATTTTCTTCACTTCATAAACCGGAGCTCGAGTGGACACTGGCACGAAGAAAACCGACAACCTTCAAGTACGCACAAATCTACCATCTTAACGAGCACACATATACGGTCCCGGTCCCGGCGGACGGTATCATGCGCATTGTAGGACGTCCAATATTTTTTACGACCATCATCAATTCGTTTAATTGCATAGATTATGTTCGCAAGAGGTTGCAATGGTTATGAGTTTCCTTTTCACTTTCGGACACGTCCCGCCAGCACACGCCAGCCGCGACGATTTTCTTTCACTCCCCACCGTCCAACTGCAAGAGACACTGCAAGGACGCCAGAAGACGCGGCCTTGTGTCGTGCGCGTTTCGTGCACGGTTAGTGTCATTTTTCCTGTTCCCATTGTTCCCTATTTTTTTTTGGTCCCCCCAGTGGGGGGGGGGGGGGTGATGCTTAAGAAGCGAAGTAAACCCATCGGGAACACACGTGGATTTATATTCATTTTGTCTTCTCACAGAATCTCGGTGTCACAGAATCTCGCTCGACAGTGATTAAGTTGAAGTGGGTAGCATGAAATTTCTTCTTATGATTCGTCATAAAAACGCGGATATACCTATGATGAGCAAAACAGCAGGGATCACACGACGCGCAGTGTCTTCTGCCCGGGGACAGCTGTTGGACACTCAGTTGGCACTGGGTTTTAGAGCAAATATCAAAAAGCATATGAGTTTGCACTGCTCAGAACTGTACTCGATGAAAACTTTTGTCAATTGTAACTTTGTCCTGTCGAAAGGGCGAAACGATTACCCTCCGAAGGGTGATTTCTCGATGCTAGTGGATGTTTGTTTTTTCGAATTGAGTTCCTTAGAAAAAGGATCTTCAGAACGACAGAGATCTAGACTTGCAAAATACACCAAAAAAACAACTGTTTTCGATAAGAACTGAAAGGTGTTTTTCTTTCCTATTGTAACTATGAGACATCAAAACCACAAGAACATATAATTATTATTGTATGTGTTGTACCATAATTGTACACAGCAAGCTCTTTAGTATAAAACTTCCAATTTTCGATGGCTACATTTACTTGCATGCTCAACATAAACTGCAAACACACAACTATTTTATGACCAACCGCATTGGCCCACCGTAGCACGAGAAGACAAAGATCGCTGGGTCAACATTTTATATCTTAACTTCAATTGCGTCGCAATATCACTACGGTGCAAACGATTCTCGGTTCTGCCAAACGAAAAGTTCCCATTGTTTTCCTGCCCCGAGCACTCTCGAAACTCGTAAACTTTGTAGACTTTCGTTTCCTCCCGGAGGTATGCATCTGGCGCGAAATGGTGGCCGGGACACAGCACATTCGGTCGGTCGGGAGCGAAATATGAAATTTTATAGTTCAAATTATCAGCACTTACAGGAGACACGGTGGAGACACAAGGAACTTGTGGAATTCGGCACCAAAGACCCTTTAGTCTTGGCCAGCAAAATGGCGCGATGTCATCGGATTTTCTTTTTCGGCGCTGCTGCAGAAGGTCGAAGAAGTTGATTCTCGATGGAGTTTTAGTTTTTGCTGTTTGTTGTGGTTGAAGTGCTTCGTATCTCCCACGCCGTCGTATATTGGAAAGCGGAACAATTTATGAAGGTACCGAATTGTGGATACTTTATACCCGTACTCGTACATGTCCGCGCGTAGTTGACTGACCCCTTTGTCGGGTGATTTCTGCTTTGTGTTAGGTAAAAGATGTAAAAATCACACGAAACTGTAGACAAAACAAAAACGACCACAGGGAAAATAGGAACTCACCAAACTGTGACGCTGGATGTTGCGGTCCCTTCACACCGCAGCATAATTACTAATGGTAAAATAATGCACCGAAAAACAACATCAGTAACATCGGCTACGGTGCAAAGCGTCGTGCATCGTAACTCCTTGCCCGGGAATTTCCGCCCCAGCCAGTCAGATTACGATCGAAATGCATTTTGCATTCGATGTAAATTCGTCCACTTCCTTGTCAACCGTCGCTTGCTTTGCGCTTTGTGAATTCGTGTGGTCTAATACGACGCAACGACGAAGGAGAAACAGAGCAACCCCAAAATTCCGTACCAACATTCCGTTGCAAATTAATGCACAAAACCTACATTCCCGGTAACGTAGCCAACGAAATCCGCTGTAAACCCCTTTTTGCAAATCTCAGAGAAAACTTTGGGGACGGCAAATGGATTGCGGGAAGCGTGCATAATTATGCTGCATTGGCATTATTTCGGTACGTTTCGGTGGGTGCGATGTAAGTCAAACACAATGGGCAAAATAATTGTTATGTCTTCTCACTCTCGATCCAGCAGAAAAAATCCCAACCAAAAGTGGTGAAATTTTGTAAGCGAATCGTTTTCTCTTCTTCGCTGTAAGTTTCAAATTTTCTTTCCAGTTTCTACGATGACATCGGCCGAAGGATGTGTGTTTTATATCACGTGGACACGATCGGTTGAAGCCACATTCAATTGAAGAAACTTAAAAGAAAAACTTCACCACCCAACAACACTCGCCACGGTTCGTGACGTGAAGTGGATGAATTTACACTTGGGTGAATTTTTCGGGGGTTGTCGGTTTTAAATTGCAATCTATTTTTTTGACATAAAATTTACCACATCCGGCTTCGGGTGTTCGGGCGGCTCAAGTACGTACCATTCATTACCATTAATGTTCTTGGTGGTGATTTTTTTTTTGTTTGGTGTGCGTTGTGCATGATTTTCTCATCAATTTTTTTCCACGCAGCTCAAACCAGGGGTTAAACATTTGAGTTTTAGTTTTTTTTATTTAGCTGAGACTCTTTTTTTCAACTGCTGCTGCTTTATTTTACATGCTCAGTCTAATAGGCGAAAACCTAAGTGCAGGACGCAAATTACTGCTGCTAATTCATCAATAAACATTTCCCTAACAGGGAGAAATTAATTTACCCGTAAAACACTAATTAATAATTTAGTTCATCATCGTTCTCCGGGCTGGGGGAGAAATGTTGCTGCCAGTTCGTACCAGAAACAAGAAAAAAAAACCACCCTGCATCCTAGTTTCGCGTCCCTAGGACTAGCGTCACAAGCATGGTGAGAGATCCCGAGCTGAAAGGTTTTCCTGTTCCGATAATGGGAGTGTTGTTGGTAGAAACTGCATTGAAGGAGAAAAGCGAGAAAAGCTAGGTCGAGTGTATGAGGAGAAAAAAAAAGAGACTTGCCAGCAGCTATTCCATTGCGGTGCATATGCCCGAATAAAACACGCATAAAAAAGCACCTTACGCGAGGGATCATCGAATGACGTGAGCTGGGCTGTAGATGCTGCCCTGTTGCGATGCTGTCCGTGTTCACGTTCTGACCGGCAAGTCGCGAGTGATTATAAGGGAGAGTGTGGAAGAATATATCCTAGTAGAATTAATGAAGTCACGTCGTGGTGCGCGTTGGACCATACTTGGAAAGTCAACACCACCACGTCGAACGGAAGTAAGTGCAAAGTTTTTGGATGGTTTTTTTTCTTCCTTCATTTCACTACATTCTACCATTGATTTGGGGATTTTTTTTTTTGCTCAATGTTTTGAATTCGTGTCGATTGCGCGTACTTTTACATCCTGATTACATGAATTTGGACATCTGCAAATTGGTCCGTATTAAATTGGCCGTTGGGAATGAGCGCTTCCGGGTGATTCGGTGGTAATTATTGTACCGTCGGCACGGAAACTCGATAAGGTGTTGACATAAAATATGTTAGCGGGAGAGGAGAAGAGAAAGTATTAAGAACAAACTTAATTGGATGTTTTAAATACTATGAATAGTGCGGAGCGGCCGGGTGGTGATGCGACAGCGGCGCCGGTCTTCACACGGCAGGACCGGGGTTCAAGTCGCATCTGGGCCGTTCCCCCATAGTGAGGATTGACTAACCCACTATGCGGTATCAATTAGTCTAGTAAGCCAGAAATGGCAGGCATGACCTTAAGAGTTCGTTAGGCCAAGAAAGAAGAAGAAGTGCATAAAACTCTGGATTGATATAAAAACAATTCTACTCGATCAGCGATTCTAACCATCCTCATCAAAATTGGACATAATGCGATACAAATTTTCAAACACACGCTAGCCAGCTGATGTGTTTTACGTTTACCCTAATAAACTGGATTTCGTTCGCCTAATCTATCGCTCCATAATAAACGGATGCAGCTTGATTAACAGCCACAGCGCTAACATCTTCTTCCTACAACCAGCCAGGAAGCAACGAAAGAAAGCATGATTAAAAAACACCACCCCATCTCCCCATTCGTGTTTGTGCTGCGTACGAAAAAGATAAAACTTTCATCGAAATTAAAATAATAACATAAATCATCCATAACCATCGGTTTGGGGCCACCATTTCCACGAGGACACTGTGCCGTGCCGTGGGCCGAGAATTAATAATGAAAAAAAGGCAGCACGTAAGACAGCACGGTGATACGAAATTTATTTGTTACGAAGGAAACTTTTACCATTTTCTGCTACCAGAATTCGATCCCAAGCGTCAGAAATTAATTTACCCGTAAAACACTAATTAATAATTTAGTTCATCATCGTTCTTCGGGCTGGGGGAGAAATGTTGCTGCCAGTTCGTACCAAAAACAAGAAAAAAAAACCACCCTGCATCCTAGTTTTGCGTCCCTAGGACTAGCGTCACAAGCATGGTGAGAGATCCCGAGGTGAAAGGTTTTCCTGTTCCGATAATGGGAGTGTTGCTGGTAGAAGTGCATTGAAGGAGAAAAGCGAGAAAAGCTAGGTCGAGAGAATGAGGAGAAAAAAAGAGACTTGCCAGCAGCTATTCCATTGCGGTGCATATGCCCGAATAAAACACGCATAAAAAAGCACCTTACGCGAGGGATCATCGAATGACGTGAGCTGGGCTGTAGATGCTGCCCTGTTGCGATGCTGTCCGTGTTCACGTGCTGACCGGCAAGTCGCGAGTGATTATTAGGGAGAGTGTGGAAGAATATATCCTAGTAGAATTAATGAAGTCACGTCGTGGTGCGCGTTGGACCATACTTGGAAAGTCAACACCAGCACGTCGAACGGAAGTAAGTGCAAAGTTTCTTCCTTCATTTCACTTCATTCTACCGTTGATTTGGGGATTTTTTTTTTGCTCAATGTTTTGAATTCGTGTCGATTGCGCGTACTTTTACATCCTGATTACATGAATTTGGACATCTGCAAATTGGTCCGTATTAAATTGGCCGTTGGGAATGAGCGCTTCCGGGTGATTCGGTGGTAATTATTGTACCGTCGGCACGGAAAGTCGATAAGGTGTTGACAGAAAATCTGTTAGCGGGAAAGGAGAGGAGAAAGTATTAAAAACAAACTTAAATGGATATTTTAAATACTATAAATAGTGCATTAAACTCTGGATTGATATAAAAACAATTCTACTCGATCAGCGATTCTAACCATCTTTCATCAAAATTTGACATAATACGATACAAACTTTCAAACACACGCTAGCCAGCTGATGTGTTTTACGTTTACCCTAATAAACTGGATTTCGTTCGCCTAATCTATCGCTCCATAATAAACGGATGCAGCTTGATTAACAGCCACAGCGTTAACATCTTCTTCCTACAACCAGCAAGGAAGCAACGAAAGAAAGCATGATTAAAAAAAACCACCCCATCTCCCCATTCGTGTTTGTGCTGCGTACGAAAAAGATAAAACTTTCATCGAAATTAAAATAATAACATAAATCATCCATAACCATCGGTTTGGGGCCACCATTTCCACGAGGACACTGTGCCGTGCCGTGGGCCGAGAATTAATAATGAAAAAAAGGCAGCACGTAAGACAGCACGGTGATACGAAATTTATTTGTTACGAAGGAAACTTTTACCATTTTCTGGTACCAGAATTCGATCCCAAGCGTCCAAAAGGGTCCCCCAAACTACAAAAAAAAGAAACGAAACAAAACAAATGAAATGAAAAACCTTCGCAGCGTTAGGCACCGTTCGAAGGAAACACTGCACCCAAATTAATACACTCGTAGCCGCGAAATGTGTTGTAATGTGTCAAAATATTAGTCCGGAAACGGAACCAGCCGATTCGGTGTGAGGAGGGATGGTACCAAGCGTACGATAATTTATGAGCGAAAGAACGCAATTGTGTCCGGTCTGCCCGTCGTCGTCGACCACTTCCGTCGTTTCGTTTGTTTTGTTCGTGAAAGTGCGTGTGGATCAAATTAAAAAAAGCCTACTATCAGGCGTTAAGGGATACGCTGCTTCGGAAAGTGATTTGAACTCTGGCGCGTCCGAAGCGCGGCTCGCTGATTTCGACGGAGTGCGTAACGAAAGGAAGCATTGCGCTTTCCTTTGCCCGTTCCCCTATTCTATCGATAATTTGCATAAGATGCTACTAAATTACGCCATTGTTAGCGGGTCTGGCCCATTGTTTTCACTGCCATCCCGGGCCGCCCATTCGCGTCGGGCTGCCAAATGCAAACGTTTTTAAGCGGCCGAAACAATGGAGGGAGAAAGTTTTTTCGCGTGCCGAAGGAATAAAAATTATTACCTACTGGCGGTGTGTGTCCTGTCGGTGGCATCAATATGGTGCCTGCATCGGTTACATTGCGTTGCTACAGACACGGGAGCGAACCGTTTCTATTTAGCACGGTTGCACACGCTCACCGAACCACGGCCGAGTGCCATTAACACATTCGGTAATGTAGTGGCGTTTCAGTGACTGGTCGCACGGTCACAGGCTGAGTGCTGATGTTTATTTATGACAAGGGCGGTGGTACCCTTCCTTGACCTCCGTGCATCGGCACTGGGAGATGAGGAATTGCTGCTTAAGGATACCAGCCACAATCGGGCACTCGGTTTCCGCTGGGATACGCGCGTAAGGACATTTGCTTTTCGGGCATGTGCTACATCGTCATCAGTTGGGTGCTGACGGTGGTAGTGGTTTGATTTACGGTCCATGTTTGTGTATGTCTGTAGGTATGGAGTAGTACCTCAGGAGGGCAATATTTTTAACGAGTCTTGGCATGAAACAAGACGTATCGATAGGAACTGTTTCACGACCTTAGTAGAGATTAGTTCTCCTCGTGGTAGCTGATTCTGGATTGCATAGGTATTTAAGGATGAAAATCTTCTACAAATAATAGTTCAATTTTTTCATGAAAACTTCATGAAATAGATGTTTGTTATTTGCTATAGATACGTAAGAAGTACAACAATAAAACAAGGGACTTTTAGGTGCATACAACTGTGACTTAAATGACGTTCTGAGAGCCTGGTGATCCTTTTGAGTGCTTTCTGCAAGGGACTTCTCTAGAGCAGTGGCAGTGCATGTATGTTGTGTAATTAAGATATGTTATAGAGGAACTCAGGTTGTACCAAAAGCTAAAATTTAATAATTTCAAACTGTTTTAACTGTCACATATTTTACTTACGAAATTTTAGTTCTTCCTTAGGTTGTTATTATGTTTATTGACTCACATAGCTATTGCGAAAGCTTTACTGTAATTTTTTCTCGTGTTACAGTGTAATGAGGCATCCCGCTTTTTACCACCCATGTTAACTAAGCTTAATTTCGTTTAATTGGCGATTACCGTACGTTGCATTTGGTGCAGTTTTATGTTTAACAACACACATCCTCACCCGTAACCCAGAACAGTTATATTAACACACTGTATGTCTACTTTACGCCGTGCGATTCCCGAACGGCCGTTAAAACATCGATTAAATTCAACCCACACGTTGTCTACAGCCCAAATTGTTCCTAAACCAGGAAAATGGTAGAATAATTGATGCCCCGACAAAGCAAACGTGCCATCATCCCACCACGGCTGTGGGTAAATTTTTACGATCCAATTATGCCGTTCAACGTTCTACGTATTTATTTTATTAGCACCGCGTGCAGCACTATCCTCCGCGGTACATTCAATAACGAACGGTGGCGATCAGGTTTTATCGCGCTACATGCGAACCACCGGCTTTCGGCTGCGGTCATCAACGTCACCGACGCTTGCACTACGCAACCTAAGCCGTAAAACCGCATAGATACACACAAACACACCGGTGGTTTATGCAACGGAGCGCATCATCGCATCGACGTTCCACTGGGTGTCGTCAAAACTCGTGAATCCTTGGTGGTCGTTTCTCAAAATTCGAGAAAACGAACTCGCGTGCTTACGGATGTGTGATCCAAGGTGCAGCAAAGTCTATTAAATGGTGAAACCAATCTACACGTAAACGTACACCAAAAAAAACACACAAACGAGTCACAAGTAGTATGAAAACAAACGTATTCACGCGGATGACACACTCGGGAGTAGTGTAAAGTACGGACGTTGCAGATTATTTTTCGATCGGTGGCCACCAGGTTGTCGTTAAGCTACGGAATCGTTGGAAACCGGTCATGGGGATTGTCTTGAGTGGTTAAGAGAGGATCTCTGCTATTCTTTTTACGAGTAGATAAATAAACAAATCCTAAAGGAATCTCCGAAGAAACTATTTCTGTACACGACAAGTCAAAATAATCTAGGAACTCTTCTTAAAGTCGTTAATTAAATGTTTTCCCGTAGTTCCGTTACGGAAAACCTTATATTTTAACCATTTGAAACATTTTCCCCAATCAGATAACGCACGATTATGTTTGCTTCTCTGCACGTTGTACACTGTTTCCAACGCAAACCCCCCCCCCTACTGCTACTGAATGTCGCATTTTGACGAATTTTAATGGCTTTAAACCGTTATAAATTATCGTTAATATCTTCACGCTCCATCGTTAAATTACGTTCGATGATATTGTTTGCTCGTAGATTCCTATATAAATCACCTCTTGAGTATCCTTACCGAAAACCTGTACGGCGGGTTTTCGGAAGGCGCAAGAAAAAAAAGGAAAATATGTCAACCACGAGCTCCCGGATGCATTTTCCATCCATGTATGTTCGTATGTGCCTAGTTTTACCGTTTATTATTTTTATAAACGACTCTCGTCATTAAAGTATGATCGTATTGAATTATGATTCATCCCACCCGACAAGGCGCACCGAAGGAAGCGTTTTGCTACGGCCTGCAAACAATGGAAACGGGTCGCCCGAGCGGGTATGCAGCGAATGCTTGCGAGCGGAAGACATTAAATGGGCGCTTTGCAGGGTGCTTTAAAGCGTAGCGTCCCTTTTTTAAATACCGGAGCGCCATATTTTGTCCACAGACACCGGTTAATGTTCATTAGAAGGGATCTCACGGGGTGTTGCGGATGCTGCACGAAGAAGCAATGGTAGGGATGCGATGTGTTTTATCGTTTGATTTTCATTGCCAGAAAAGTCGTATTCGGAATTCTGAGACAGGAATTTGTACAGCACACCATAGAGTTTACCGGAGGAAAACACTGGATTGGTTTAAAGACACAAAATATTAGAAATCAAAAGTGAATTCTAGAATTTAAGATATTAATGACGAACATCAGAAGTGTTTCTTTGCTAGTCCAGCGAAACAAACCAGGATAGAAACATTAACTGCCTCAGAGAGTAATGAGCAAACACATTGCAATAGGAAATCCGTACTTCCCATTGTATCGCCCATACTCGCGCTACGATGCGTAACCGGATTCACAGCGAAACCATCCTTAATGTGGCCGTTGTTCGCCTGTTCATCCCTACCGCGATGGTAATCACACCGACAAACGCAAATGATTATGGATGATCATTCGTGCACGCGAACGTATCCCTCGCAGCCAACGTGTACGCGCCTGTGTACAGATAATAAATAAAAATTATAAATAAATCTCGAATTTGTATAGACCATCCCGGTGCGACGTTCGAGCAGCAACACCCTGTTGGTCGGGGTAGGGAAACCCAAGAGTTGGTGACATGATTAAAACGATTTAATGAACGGTAGACCCACTCGAGAAGCAAGCGGAAGGGACTCGGGCGTTTGGTTCGACACTTTCGCACAGACCGAGGGTCGATTTATCATAATTATTGGAATGTTATTGAAATTTCCGTTCCGTTGTGCCCGTGTGGCATAGGCCGAAACTGTCGAATGTCCACAAACAGCGCGCGCAAGGACCGCGGTGAAGTGTCGCGAATGTTTCTTTCCCTTGTTTAATGGCACGTCCTGCAGCGATGGTCGGTGACGGTGGGATTATTTATGTTTTTTTTTCTTTTTGGGTCGGTATTTAATGTAGCAATTGATGCTTGACTTTGTGATGTTATCCTGCAAGTTGGTAAAGAGGGAATCCATCCTAACTGAAGTCTTGCTAAAATAGTGATTTAATGTTATAAAAATACTACATTATTAATAAAATATTTTAAAGAAATATAAAAGCATGTGCCATCTCAATTCAAAGTATCTACGCGATATGAAACCATCATAAACTTCTCCAAGATTGATGCGAAAAATCCTGCTCCCGCATACTACCCTCCAGCATACTACGCTGCCTACATCCGTTGGTAATCAATCAAATCGTTAATGGAAAACATGTCCCACCGACGGGTACATGACGACCGGGCGTTGGAGGGAATCAGAATAAATTCCCATGCGAATATGGTTGGCCGGATGTATCGGCGTTCGGCGGCCAAGTATGTAGTTACCGCCAGCATCCCGAATTACCTTGCTGATTGCTTGTTTTATCGCAACCAACACGCAGCCACGTTTTGCAATTGCATTGTCACGATTTCTTGATTACTAGCGACTAGCGCCATTGTTTGGCTAACGCCGGGATGCCATTGCGTGAGCGTGAGTTGGCGCGGAAGGATTGTATAATGTGATGCAATTGCAATTAACTAAAATTACGCACAAACAACGGCGTTTTGTGATACGTGGCTCACCCGCCACCATCCTTCTGTGGTTCTGCTCCACTCGAATAATCATCAGCGTAATCATTTTAAGTTTACGACACCATTTGTCCTGCTAAGCCAGGACTCACTGGTTGTGCCTTTTCCCGGTGTATGGTGCGATGTTCAATCAATTTTGCTAGTGCTCGGTGGTCGATGGTATGAATAAAAGGCACATTACCACACCTTGCAACAGTACATATGTGCCCGTCCGGTGATTGTTTGGTGCAACTGCAAAACTGCAACCCAATGAGGCGTGTGATTGAAATAGAAAATTGTATTTTTAAGAGGATTGTGCTGTGCGCTGTTAAATGCGCCGGAAAATTAAGGCTAAAAGTTTGGACAACCGCATTTTGGGTGCCCATTCGTTGTGGGAATGGAGTTTGCAAGAATGGCAGATTTATAATTGCCGTGAGACCAGACAGTGCGGTTCGGTTGAGTGCCGGCATAGAGTAAGGACGTGTGTTTTGGGCGACGCAATATATTTGATATTTGTATGGGGACAAACAAGGAATTCAAAATATGAAGTTCTTATCATAGGCTAACTTCATCCTTTAAGTTTTTAATTACGATAATTCATGGGCCACCGATATTCAATCTGTTATACCAATTAAAGGTGATTTTAGATCGTATACAGGACTGTCTTATCAACTACGAGTAGAATTAGTCAAGTTAGTAAACCTGAAAGGGCTGCCCAAGATCTCTCGAGGTTGTAGTGCCAATGAAAAAATGAAGATTCTTGTAAGTTAGATCCGAAGTCCATGTTTTTTCTCCTGTCATTATAGCAATGATGCATTATCCTTGAATTAGCCTAATGAGTCCTGAGGTATATATGATATTAAATCATACATCAGGTCAAATATAGGACCACATACCTAAGAATAAGTGTTTTATTTTTTCCTTTTCTTTACTTACGTGTTACAGAGTTCTCGACTAAGACTAAACATATGTCAATGCGTTAACCATCTTTGAAACATACAGCCAAGAACTAATTGCAATTCAATTTAATCCTTCAATTTCAAAGCAGTCAACAATTGGTTGCAATCAAAACACGAAGTGTACTTGAACACTGTAACTGGTGTTTCAATATTACTCATTACAAATAGCACCTCATTTTCCAGTGTACCAAGCGCCTTAATGCCGAATATAATCGTACCACAAAGCGTTCGCTCCGATTGTCATAATCCCTGGCCACCGACATCATCCCCGACCGATGCAGCTTGGTCCGATAATCGAACAATCACTTGTAACGATGGCGATTACGGTGCTGGTCAATACAGTACCAACCACAGCCGAGAGCCACGGTCGGATTTCAACTGACCACGGACCGTCCAATGGCACGTTCGTCACCCCGACACAACCAACCATGTGCCATCATCTACTAATTTGATGTGATTCCGATCACCGCCGGTCAAGTGGTGGCGTTCATCCCGCAACCAAAAGACGGCTGTAGACACCGTCGTGGTAGAGTTGATGTCACAGCAGTCCAACTCATAAACCGCCCCCATCCTTTCCAACAAAAACCGCCCAAAGCAGCGCAGAACGGATACCGATCTGAACTCATTTGTAAGCCGGACCTTTCATCGGTTGCGCTCGAGCTGGGAGCGCATTTATTTATGAAGACATTATCGTAAAATTTAATTTGAAATTTCGAAATTGATAAAACACACGCTGCTCTGGTGAGGGGTTGCGGGTGAGCAGTGGAAGAGGTCAAAGACTACCAGGAGTGTGCGACCGAGCTGTCGAAGATGCGGCGAAATGCCAATACACCCGAGTGACGCCAGCAGTAGCACCAGCAGCAACGTTCTGCTTGTTAAAGTGCTGACAAGGATGAGGGCTCGGGACGATTCGCTGAATTCCACGCCAATGGCGGTTTCGGATCCGCACGATAGTTTTACCATCCTAGGCTGCCACGGTGAACCATGCCCGGGACGCCATCGTTCCGACCGCAAACGGTTGGGATGGCATCCTGAGCATCGTGCCGCAGGACAAAGAAAAGCACCGTAAGGTTAGTTTCCTTCTTCCTTCGAAGCACGAAAATCAAACACACTCTTTATCTCGGATGTTGTATCTATTTTTGCGTGCTACGTCCTCCACAACCGTGACATCCGGTACCCCCCGATCCTGGCGGTTTGGAGCTGCGAATGCGAAAAATCATTCACTCTGTTTCGCCCCAGCTCACAATCTGGGGATCGATCGGGACCATGCTCAAGCAGCATAGTTGCTGTTTGTCTGCATTTCATCTTGCCCGCAGCATTGGTTCTCCGGCATTCCCCGTCGGCAGATGGAGCAGAGCACAATCTTCGATGGTTTACCCTCCTGTTGCGACACACCGCACTCTGCCCGTCGGTAAACATCCCTGCTTCCGCCACTGGAAGCCGAAAGGAGGAACACTTCCTTGAGTGAAATCAAACGCCAAGAAGGGCCGGCAAACGTGAGCTTTAGACTGCATCGCTGATTTTACAGAACAACGGAAAAGCACACCATCTACGCTGCGTTCCTCGTATGGCTGCAACGTCTGGAATGGGTTGCAAATCGAGCCCGATCCCTCGAGTGGTTTCGTTTCGTTTCGCCCGGAGGAAACTTACCCCAACCACGGCATTTTTTGGGATACCACGGGGTTATGTTGCTGCTGCTGCGTCGGGTACGTCACACCGTGTTTGGACGCGCGCTAGCATTAAAATGGAAAATAATGGAAAGTCTAAACATGGAATGTGGGATTAGGAGACAATAAAGTATCCGTGTTTCGAGTGTTGTGCACGTTTGCAGACGCCCGGAGCAGCTTTACGGTGGTTGTAGAAATATCCGTATTTACGTTGCTTTTTCTTCTCGTGGCTCTGTGCCACACCTGTGCAAGCTGCCCGACAGGAGGCAAAAGTTAATGGTGCAAGGTGCCACGAATGAACACCCTGCGGGTGATATGACGCCAAGCGCTATCGTCGAAGGAGTTAAGACATCACATACTGTTTGAGCAAGCAAGCTTGTGATTGGGTTCCGGTTCCTTTGCGCGTGTTGCAGCTACTCAAGGATTATAGCTGGCTGTTTGGAGGACGCAGCGTACAACCTGGTGCACGATGAGATCGGAATTTGAGGGAATCGTTCGCAAATCGTTCCGAAGCAGTGACACTCGGGGATTTGCAATGATAAATGGTTTGTAAGAGCTTGCAAAGCTATCGGTCATCGTCCGGACGCGAATCAGGACGATAATTTGATTTTAATTGTTTTTGGTACGAACCGGAAGTTTACTGTTCAAAGCTTGGAAATATTTTATGTTGGAAATAGCGTAGCATGAGATTCAAAACTCTGTGTCTGATAATAATAAGACCAAACTTTCAGTAAGACTGCTCTAGCTAATTAAATATGAAATAGTACAAATTCATTTTGTATTTGAAGTTATTATCCGAAAACTCAAATACAATCTCACGGCAAATAAAATGGAATGAATGATTACACACATTTAATAATTAATTTCATTAACTTAACTCCACGTGACTTTCCATCCTGTGCTGACAGCAGTGAGGAACGTGCTTCCTAGTTAGCGAAAAACGAAACAATACTCTCAAAACCGTTCATTGACGTAGTCATTCTTTCCGAACTATGCTCTTAAACATTGCGTTTGGCGTATTATAATTCGATTTTCCTGATGTTGCTCAGAAATCAATGCTTTTTTGCTGTCTTTCGATTGTGCTGTAAGACATTCTCAGTCCAGTAAATAATTCTTTTAAAACAATAAATCGTTCGAACATAGGTTTTCGGTGTTCATCGGACCCTTTCTGTAAACAGCTTTTCCTAACACAAGTCGCTTTACCGTATGATAATGATGCTTAAGAGGCTGCCCGTGTCCAAACACCAGTCAAGTAGGGTTTCGATTACACGATGACACACACACTTCAACCACGGAAAGCCTTCAGGGAAGCTCACTTTACCGTCCATGGCTACCTGCGACCGTGTGCGTTGGCCATTTCGAACCCGGAATCACTTTGCCTGCAGGGCTGTCCCATTGCAGAACTGATCGAATTTCCCTGCATTGATCGTTTGATGTTCGCTCGAAGCGTTTGCAATCGACCATACCAAAAGAACAATAATCACAATCTCTCTTACACGCACACTCAAATGCGCACCTAGAAGAAGGACGATTTTTCCGTTTTCCAGCAACCGGGCCAGGTTCGAAATTAGTTTGGCCTCGGGCCAACGTGCCCCTTTCCAGCAGTGGAAATTGTCGTCGCTCTTGGGAAAGTTGTTTAAACCACCCGTTCGAAGTTCCCGAGACCGAGCAAGTTCGTCACTGCCAGTTCGGCCGGAATGTTCCCAAGAACATACTCGTATCGGGTCGGATCGGATTGACCCTCCAGGCGAATTGCTGGACCGTGTGCGTTGTGTCCCCTTTTGGAATTGTTATTTTAGAAACGATTGTAAAACAACGACGACACTATCGGCAAGATGTGTTTTAATCCTGGTAAGCGATATTAATTTTCCCAACCGATTGTTGGAAGCATGGAGGGGTGAAGATGGAGCTGGATATGGCAAGCAAGGAACAGGGGTAAACATTGTATGACAAATGCTAATCAAGTTGTCTGTGTTACGCAATATGATTATAATTAAATACGGTCCGATAACATCCTAACATGGGATATCGTAATATGGAGCTTCAAGATAGTATCGTTACTGTCATCTTAAAGATCTCATTATTTATAAAACTGTTTATAACGCGTTTAAATTATTCTCCTAAGTCTCTCTAAATCTCATACTCTAAATAGGATACTTCGTAAGGACTCTCTCTTCTAACGATTTTATCAGCTTCTTCTAGGTTAGAAGATCTCCTCGGTTATAAGGGCCATACTGTTCCTTGCCATATGTATTTCAACATGAGCATAATAGAACGTCTAGGATGGAATATGATATCAGTCTTGTAGTGTCATAAACGCGATACGATATACGATCAAATATTTAAATCTAAGCACCTGAAAATAAATTTAATCTCAACATCCCCAGTAGAGCTTTAACACGAGACTCCCTATGTCTCAATATCATAGCAACAATTAGTTCACTGAACTGCCGGCAAAGATATCTTCTAATGTTCCTACCTTCGGAGCCACCCCGTGTATCCGTATTCGTCGACTTATGATTTCCGACCCGATCTAATCGAGTGTCAATTAATCACTACACCGCAAAACTTACACCATGGACTTTGTCCACGCCGTGTTTACACGTCGTCGAACGTGATCCCGTTGCACGTGAAGATCACCCAGCCGTCGGAACCCAGGAGGACGGAAAGAGCGCCTCGGAAAAGTTTCCTCTTTCAACTGTAAACGTTCGAGCTTGGGTGAAACTCGCTCTGCTAATCCTTCCACATCCTTTGCTTTGTGCTTTCAGAATTCGGGCAAAAGCGTAGTTGTAGCGGCACTGCCCGTGGGACGTCCGCTTTCCAATCAACAAGTTAGGGCATGCCCGACTACTACTACCCAGCCACCGAAATCAACTGTAACGACCGAACCGACCGACCACGAAAGGATTACCGACGAAACTCGCTCGTTCCGGCATAAATCATGGTAAATTATTTTACGAAAAACTTATTTAATTTATACCGCTCCTTTCGAGTTACTTCGGCTAGCGTACAACAAGCAGCTCCTTGTTCACATGTTCGTCGATCGGAGTCGTTCGCCCGGGTTTCTTTTTGTTTGGTTTTGGTCCTGCTTTACTTAAGCTAAAATCTTCCAGCACGAAAGCTGATACACCGATACACCGCAACGGCAGCGATCTCGACCGCAAACTTATCGAAAAAGGACGCGTGTCTATACGTTTCGGGGTTGGTTGTGATTTATTCTACCGCCGGTACTAACGACGGGGCGTCCGCTTCTCATGTGAGTCGCAAGGAAACAAGTGAAACCATGCTACATCAATGATTGTATTTTCCGTATTCGTCGACTTATGATTTCCGACCCGATCTAATCGAGTGTCAATTAATCACTACACCGCAAAACTTACTCCATGGACTTTGTCCACGCCGTGTTTACACGTCGTCGAACGTGATCCCGTTGCACGTGAAGATCACCCAGCCGTCGGACCGCAGGAGGACGGAAAGAGCGCCTCGGAAAAGTTTCCTCTTTCAACTGTAAACGTTCGAGCTTGGGCGAAACTCGCTCTGCTAATCCTTCCACATCCTTTGCGTTGTGCTTTCAGGATTCGGGCAAAAGCGTATTTGTAGCGGCACTGCCCGTGGGACGTCCGCTTTCCAATCAACAAGTTAGGGCATGCCCGACTACTACTACCCAGCCACCGAAATCAACTGTAACGACCGAACCGACCGACCACGAAAGGATTACCGACGAAACTCGCTCGTTCCGGCATAAATCATGGTAAATTATTTTACGAAAAACTTATTTAATTTATACCGCTCCTTTCGAGTTACTTCGGCTAGCGTACAACAAGCAGCTCCTTGTTCACATGTTCGTCGATCGGAGTCGTTCGCCCGGTTTTCTTTTTGTTTGGTGTTGTTCCTGCTTTACTTAAGCTACAATCTTCCAGCATGAAAGCTGATACACCGATCTCGACCGCAAACTTATCGAAAAAGGACGCGTGTCTATACGTTTCGGGGTTGGTTGTGATTTATTCTACCGCCGGTACTAACGACGGGGCGTCCGCTTCTCATGTGAGTCGCAAGGGAACAAGTGAAACCATGCTACATCAACGATTGTATTTCATCTACCACAGTTTGCAGCGGAACGTTTAGTTCGATTTTGAACTCGTCCACATTCCACGGTAAAGAAGGCATGCAGTGTTTGCATGTGTGCCTCAAGGACCTACTCGAAGTTGATGGTGGCATGTCGGGAGCGTCGTAGCAGGGTGCGCTTACAGTTTGCCGATGCAATAAAAAATGAAATATCGACATTAATATGGATACATTGATGGGTATGGGTGGGTTTTCGGTCTCAAATATTCTCCACAGGAAGCACTTTTACTCGCGGAAACTAAGAACGCGTCCTATTTTGTGTGCATGGAGCGTAGAATTTGAAATTCCCTCGGCACGCTCGTGAGGACGCGGCACCAAATACCGTGGAGAGTAAGAAGAAAGTGCTCAGTAATCCAGTTTAATGAATTATGAAAATGTATCGCTTTGGTTGGTTGGGAGAGCATAAATCTTGAAACGATTTCGAAGCTAACGCACTTACTGTAGGGTTCGCGGGTCACCGTCGTCGTTAAGGTTAACGAAAAGGGTTGAAATAATGAATTGTGGAAAGGGGTTAAGTACATTCCCAGCGGCCAGTGGTGGAGTGTGTGTTTGCGTTACTACACACACGGAAGTCGGTAAAATCAGGAAGGGCACAAGGGAGTAAATTTAATTTACAACCTCATTTCAATTACCAACACAAGAGCCCATCGAAAATGGCTTTAATCGTGTGAATGTCCTTCCTAAGAGGACGCTAAGGGATGCTTGAATGGTTTATTTAGAAAACAATTACGTGACAAACCATTTCATTTGTGTCAAAAGAGTATGTACTGTTTTGGGCAGTGTAGAATAGAATAAAACCTTAAAAATGGGGTTTGAAAATCGCATGACTTAAAATTGGAGCAAAAACACACTCAAGAAACGCACTTCAGATCCGCGATCATTAAACATGCTTTAGAACGTTAAGCTGAGCTGTTGAGTAAACGGTTGCATCAATCGCTCTGAACTTCCCATAGTCCAATGTCCATCGACAAGACAGTAAGACAAAGAAAACTTTGCAAATTTTCTTTTCCCACAGCGCCACTTATTGCCACCCTTTTGTCTCAATGTCCTAGGACCACTCACAACGGGATACGACAGGGAAAAGAATTTGCACTGCAAGAGGTTAAAAAAACTCGGTAAGAAAAAAACGATAATTTTAAATTAAATTAAACTCCTCTGTTATCATGGAGCCGTTTGCTTCCGTCCTTCTCCAACTCTCTCCTTCAATCCCATGTTATCCTTCGTACTGCATTCCTGGGGTTTTTTCTCCTTGCATAAGTCTCTCTAAATCTCATACTCTAAATAGATACTTCGTAAGGACTCTCTCTTCTAACAGTTTTATCAGCTTCTTCTAGGTTAGAAGACCTCCTCGGTTATAAGGGCCATACTGTTCCTTGTCATATGTATTTCAACATGAGCATAATAGAAGGTCTAGGATGGAATATGATATCAGTCTTGTAGTGTCAAAAACGCGGTACGATATACGATCAAATATTTAAATCTAAGTACCTGAAAATAAATTTAATCTCAACATCCCCAGTAAAACTTTAACACGAGACTCCCTATGTCTCAATATCATAGCAACAATTAGTTCACTGAACTGCCGCAAAGATATCTTCTAATGTTCCTACCTTCGGAGCCACCCCGTGTATCCGTATTCGTCGACTTATGATTTCCGACCCGATCTAATCGAGTGTCAATTAATCACTACACCGCAAAACTTACTCCATGGACTTTGTCCACGCCGTGTTTACACGTCGTCGAACGTGATCCCGTTGCACGTGAAGATCACCCAGCCGTCGGACCGCAGGAGGACGGAAAGAGCGCCTCGGAAAAGTTTCCTCTTTCAACTGTAAACGTTCGAGCTTGGGCGAAACTCGCTCTGCTAATCCTTCCACATCCTTTGCGTTGTGCTTTCAGGATTCGGGCAAAAGCGTATTTGTAGCGGCACTGCCCGTGGGACGTCCGCTTTCCAATCAACAAGTTAGGGCATGCCCGACTTCTACTACCCAGCCACCGAAATCAACTGTAACGACCGAACCGACCGACCACGAAAGGATTACCGACGAAACTCGCTCGTTCCGGCATAAATCATGGTAAATTATTTTACGAAAAACTTATTTAATTTATACCGCTCCTTTCGAGTTACTTCGGCTAGCGTACAACAAGCAGCTCCTTGTTCACATGTTCGTCGATCGGAGTCGTTCGCCCGGGTTTCTTTTTGTTTGGTGTTGTTCCTGCTTTACTTAAGCTACAATCTTCCAGCATGAAAGCTGATACACCGATCTCGACCGCAAACTTATCGAAAAAGGACGCGTGTCTATACGTTTCGGGGTTGGTTGTGATTTATTCTACCGCCGGTACTAACGACGGGGCGTCCGCTTCTCATGTGAGTCGCAAGGAAACAAGTGAAACCATGCTACATCAATGATTGTATTTCATCTACCACAGTTTGCAGCGGAACGTTTAGTTCGATTTTGAACTCGTCCACTTTCCACGGTAAAGAAGGCACGCAGTGTTTGCATGTGTGCCTCAAGGACCTACTCGAAGTTGACGGTGGAATGTCGGGAGCGTCGTAGCAGGGTGCGCTTACAGTTTGCCGATGCAATAAAAAATGAAATATCGACATTAATATGGATACATTGATGGGTATGGGTGGGTTTTCGGTCTCAAATATTCTCCACAGGAAGCACTTTTACTCGCGGAAACTAAGAACGCGTCCTATTTTGTGTGCATGGAGCGTAGAATTTGAAATTCCCTCGGCACGCTCGTGAGGACGCGGCACCAAATACCGTGGAGAGTAAGAAGAAAGTGCTCAGTAATCCAGTTTAATGAATTATGAAAATGTATCGCTTTGGTTGGTTGGGAGAGCATAAATCTTGAAACGATTTCGAAGCTAACGCACTTACTGTAGGGTTCGCGGGTCACCGTCGTCGTTAAGGTTAACGAAAAGGGTTGAAATAATGAATTGTGGAAAGGGGTTAAGTACATTCCCAGCGGCCAGTGGTGGAGTGTGTGTTTGCGTTACTACACACACGGAAGTCGGTAAAATCAGGAAGGGCACAAGGGAGTAAATTTAATTTACAACCTCATTTCAATTACCAACACAAGAGCCCATCGAAAATGGCTTTAATCGTGTGAATGTCCTTCCTAAGAGGACGCTAAGGGATGCTTGAATGGTTTATTTAGAAAACAATTACGTGACAAACCATTTCATTTGTGTCAAAAGAGTATGTACTGTTTTGGGCAGTGTAGAATAGAATAAAACCTTAAAAATGGGGTTTGAAAATCGCATGACTTAAAATTGGAGCAAAAACACACTCAAGAAACGCACTTCAGATCCGCGATCATTAAACATGCTTTAGAACGTTAAGCTGAGCTGTTGAGTAAACGTTTGCATCAATCGCTCTGAACTTCCCATAGTCCAATGTCCATCGACAAGACAGTAAGACAAAGAAAACTTTGCAAATTTTCTTTTCCCACAGCGCCACTTATTGCCACCCTTTTGTCTCAATGTCCTAGGACCACTCACGACGGGATACGACAGGGAAAAGAATTTGCACTGCAAGAGGTTAAAAAAAACACGGTAAGAAAAAAAGATAATTTTAAATTAAATTAAACTCCTCTGTTATCATGGAGCCGTTTGCTTTCTCCTTTTTTTCAACTCTCTCCTTCAATCCCATGTTATCCTTCGTACTGCATTCCTGGGCTTTTTTCCTTGCATCTGTCCATACTCCAACTGGAAGCTGCATCGATGAAAAAATAGTGAGAAAATAAAACTGCTAAACTTTTGCACGCTCCTTATTGAGCAATGATTCTCTCCAACCCGTGGCCAATTGCCACCGAACCGATTGCAAACGCGAAAAAAAGCGAGAGAATTTACGAAACAACAACTTTATTTTTAGGGTTTACCTTCGGGGGCGCATCATGGCGCAGCACAAAGAAAATCAACTGAGCGCTGAGGAGCTTTCCCATGAACCACGCACACTCAGTCCGCTTCACGATTCCCTCAAGACCTCCGGATGACATTAGAAGAATGGGGAGTGAAAACTCTTTAAGAAAAATTAAAATTTTCCCCTAGCAGATCGGATAGGTTATACGCCCCACCGTCGGGAAGCTGGCAGACGTTAAATCGGGAAGTTCCGGGTGAAAGGGGGCAAAAACTTTTCAGACTGCCTGTCAACTTCACTACACTTTGCAGGGCCCGAAGCTGCCTCATTTCCACCTCCTACGAAAGGTACACTGACCGTGCGGATGGCGGCCAAAGTTTGGTTAGATTGGAAACTTTGCCGGAAACGCAACGAGCATTCGACGTGGGAAAAGGATTCGCAAAGGATCCGGGGCTCAAGTTTGACAATTCTTTCAGGAGCGAGAGAGAGAGAGAAAAAGAGAGAGTAAAAGAGAGTTGTGTAGGTGTGTACAACAACAGCGACGGTAATATCAGCTAAAAAGATAAACCTTTACGTTTCCCTTTGGCCTTGGTGAGAAATGAAAGAAGCGGAGCAGTGATAAGCAAATCTCCGTTAATGTTAGTCAGGATGCACTTTGTTTTGTTTTGCATGCCACAAAAAAAACATAGAAAATTATCGCAGCAGAAGAAAAGAGTCATCCACCCAATGAAGCTATCGCCGAAACAATCTGCTTTACGTTATCAAAAGTCCACAACAGATCACCACGTAAGCAGAGTACGCGTGACAGGATGGAATCGAAAATTACACCCAGCTATTAAGATGAATGGCACTCATTTAAATGATGGATATATTCCCATTTCGCAAGCTACAATGTGTCGTGCAATCGTAAATTTTGCAACGGAAAGAATCGGAATATACACATTTTCGGAAGCAATGAGCCGGATGGTAAGCGCTTCTCGACCAAACAAATCAACAAAAGTTCCAGCATGTCCTACTCCCATCCAGCTGGAAAGGAAGACACAGTTTGCCTTACTACGGTGTCGATCCACAAAGGTTGTCACTGTTACGCTGTCATATGCGGCGCAATATTTGAATATGATATCGTTGTTATGGTTCATTTCGCATCCTAAATTGCCAACGAATTCGATAAAGATAGCCGCGTATGGTTTGCGTTTTTTGCTCTCCGCTCTCTATTTTCCACCGACTTTCCACCAGCCACGCGTCGGGGGCGAACGGTACAGACAAGGCCACCATTAAGCGAATGATAGTTGTCATGCTTACATGGCAGCACAATACCACGCTGGGAAGGGAAACATTTTCATTCGCTTGGAATGTGATTCTATTACTTCAGAAAAGCTTGTGCTGCAACAGTCCTTCTGAGCCCGGGTGAGGATATTTATGCACGTTCTTTCTTCACTTCACTCATCTTATGATTTCAGGTTCGTTTCGGGTTTTTTTTTTTCTTCTGTCATTCCAGTCAAAACCATCGTAACTGTCGATGGAAATCATCGTTCGTGATTGATTATGTTATGATATTCGTTCGTTCGCTTTTGATCTGCTCCGGTTGTTGGCCACCAGTGGTACTGGCAACTAAATTGGAAATTATGGTAGAGTGTTCTGGTTTTAGAGCTTATTTTTTCTGCTCATACTTGTGCTTTGATTTACTGCTTTCTTGTCAGCAGGATTGATCGGGAGTTATTTATGCAGATAAAAAGACGCAAAGTGGCATGAAAGAGTTGTAAAACTGATGTATCCATTAGACTTTAGCTGAATTTAGTGCTTTCCGGAGATATTTTCTGAAGCTCTGTAGAAAAAATACGGATCCGATATATAACAGAGATGTAACCCTTGCACCTGATTAATAGAAAATGACTATTTTTTCAAGTTTAGTATCCTTTACATAAAATCTATCTATTTACATTTCATAACCCTCTTTCGCTATGCTCTAATTTTGAGCACAATGATTTGCTAATGCTCTCCATTACTTCTGCTCGGCAGCACCCAACCCTATATGTTCTCCATTATCTGCCTCTGCCACACTGCCACGCTTCCATTTCCACCACCGATATCAACTATCATATCAACCCGCTGTCCAGTGGCGGAAGGAAATGGTAATTCAATTTGTACCGCAAATCAAACTCCACCGCCAACTAATTCGTACCCCGAAATCCCAAATCCGCCCGCAATTCACATATCGTCAAGACTGCTCTGGAGCAGCTTTAATATCACGAAATTACATTACGTCCTAAACAATAGGAATCCCTACCGATCCGGATAGCAAACATGTCCGATTGCCGAAGCGAAAGCAATCGTGGACGAAGGATTTCACTCTCGGGCCAAAGTCTTCCAGCACAACAAAAGCCGTACACGGCCAAAACATTCCTGACAGGTTATTGTTGCTTGGACCACCGCCGTTGCGATTTCAACTCTCGCCGAGAGGAATGCATTGTTTGTGCCCCGTGCTGGCTGATGCTCGCTCCGGATGTTGCTACGGGTCGATGGGAAGACAATGGAGGAATCAAATCAAATCATAAAAATGAAATCCGACTGGCATAGAGCGGACGCACTTGGGAGGAAATCAGGAGGTATGGTGGACACATTTTGCGTCGCTCCAAACTTCTTGTACCGCAAACCGCCGACCAATAGCAGTTTTGTGTCATTTCGCATTTCCTTCGGGGATTATCCTTCCCGATTCCGGTTCACCGGAACCATCGTCGGACAGCATCCGGAAAGTGCTGAACCAACCCGAAACGCATTTTCCGCCGCTGAGTTCACTGACGATGGTATTGTTTTCGCGTGTCTCGCTTCGGTTCCAGTGCCGGGACATTCGGGCTGGGCATGACGAATCCTGACCAAGTCCTTGACAACGCCTGTCAACTGTCGTGCGGTTTGTGGAATGGCAAGTTGTCAAACAGTGAAAGTTTGGTTTCACTTTCAACTGGTTTCGGTTTCGGTGGGAATGGGAGAGCCGTGGAACGATTTCGATAATGCAAATAAATATTTATTACCACATGCAATTATGATTGAATGGGGAGGTTTCAAGCGTTCATTCCTGTTGGGTTGTAAATATTATCCTACTGTTGATGTGTTGTCATATTGCATTCAGTGTGATTGACTTGGTTTTCAACCATCTGTTGTGTTAGTTTTTGTCAATTTCAACGATCAATTAATATTTATTGAAACTTAGCAATGTTGCTGCCCGTGCCGTCTGGTTCAATTTTATCGATTTACTTTTTTTATAAAATAACTTACAGCTTATTTGTCTATTTTTCATACCTTTACAGGTTTCTTACATAAAACAGTAAATAAAAATTTACATATTTTAAATTAGCATTGGAATAATGGAACAGATCTTGTCTGCTTGTCATATCCATTTCTAAGTGTAGACGTGATTGATTGAAAGTGCCTTCTGTCAAATGCGTGCACCGACCATCCCGCTTCGCCGCTGGTCTGGTCAACGAGAAGATTTTGGCTGTTGTGGCGTTGTTTTCATTATACCACCACTTTCAAACCCATCGTCCGTGAAATTGAACATCATCCGATCGTTACCAAGTGAAGCAACAGTGCCGTATCCTGAGGCCAAGGGTGTATTATCCAAAGCGTAACAGATGTGGCCCAACCAATCGCCGACACACTCGACCGGAAAAGTCGAGAAGTCAAATCGGTCAGACGGTGTGGTGGCCCATCCGTCGGGTTAAAGAACGTTTCTTTGCACGGTGGAGGGAAAACGTTGCCGGAAAAATCGCCGAGAGAAGGGCAAAAAATATGAATAATAATCATTAATATAACGATTTTAATTAAAACCCCTACACTGCATTCTTCCGGCCGGTGTTTGTCTATTGCCTACCTATCAGGCGCAGTGTCTCGCTATGGGCGATGCAAAGCCACAATTTGTTTGTTGGACGATACTTTCAATTGAATAATTATGTTAATTTCTCGCAAAACCATACCACGCCCGGGTAGCGTACCGTAGCCATGGCACGGTGGAAATTTGTGGTTTTCGGGGACACAGTCCTTCTTTTCTGTGTCCGGTAACACAACTAACCCGTTACGAAGCCGTTACGGTGGGCGTAATAGTTATTGTTATGGCTAAATTCCCACCGGAATGTGTTCAAACGGGACCAACCCTGGGAGCCGCTATAAAAACAAGCTTAACGCACATTTTTGCCAGCGCATAATTATGATCGCTTTATTTTTAATCGCTCGAAACGCTTTTACTTTCGTGCCGAGTGATGCTTACCCAACTATGCCACGGGAATGGGTTTTTCGGTTGGAATGTTATCCGTGAGGCTGTGTAATGAGTTCTGCCCACGGTGATATATGGAACCACACTGGTGTCCGGTACGGGAAAGATGCCACAGCTTCCTAGTAACCCACCTTTGGCTGAGCAGAGTAAGATTCAGTTTAATGTATTCAATTCATTAAAACCCTCACGCGGGAAGAATTTCGCCCGACTCTCATAACCCCCCGCCCAGAACTGTACCCCACTCGTACCATATGCTTCGGTTAAGTTATCCGGTTTTTGTTGCGTTTGATATGCTATGTCGCTACTAACAAGCCCAAACGTTTCCGGCCCTTCTATACCCCAACTACAGCTACTGCCAACTTTTGCGTCTCGTGTTACGCAAATCCTGTCAGATCAATGACACCCGCTGCATACAAATTCGGACGAATCCTTTTTAACCAGCTACCAGCGTGTACACGATTATCGAGGGTTTGAGCGTGTGGCCAAAAAGCTGGAGAGAGAACGAGAGCGAAAAACAGAAACTATCCTTGCAGCAAGCAAGCGTTCTAACATCATGAATACATAATTCGAACGATTGGTTGACTTTACCGGAACGACCCTTTGCAATGGGGGGAGTGTGGCAGCTACGAACGTGACTGAAAAAATCGCTGCCAACCAAAGGCCAACTCAATCCATCTAACCATCCATCATCCATCATCGTCACTGTGCAATCGATGAAAATGGACTGTGTTTCACGTTAGCTGGACATGGTAGCGTCCCCTGAGGGTTATGCAACCAGCACAGCACCCCATACTACGCTTACACATTGCTTGACCTAATGCATGCTCAATATGCGCACCGTTCGTGAACGTTTAAATGGACGAAAAACTGTTCCAATCTCAAACGAGCAAAATTACGACGCCCAACGAAAGGAAGTGTGTAATTTGCGTCAAATTATGTCCGCATTTAGGAATATGTTAGGAATATTAAATCTTTCATAGAGCATTATTTTTGTCCTGAATTTAAATGTATATCAAATGAAGAAAAATCACCCGATCAAATCGTTTCGAGAGGTCAAAAAGATAGTCGGACGAATGAACAAATCGATACGTATACTATATCCAGTTGATGATGCCCCGAGGGCACCAAAAATTGACCAATCAATTCGCCAAATTCACAGCACACCACTAGAGAGGGTGCTGGGACACACAATGATACACAAAAATAGTAAGACGTCCGGTTGCAGCCCGGTACCATCATTTGAATGACAATAGATCGTTGCTCAGACGGTTGCACATAAATCGCGGCACTACGCTCGGTAAGGTCACACGAATGGCTCAATTAATTGCCGTAAGCAACATGCCCGACATCCATAAAACTAGCACTTAGCTGTGCAGGCGCGCGCGGCAACGCTGCGGCAGCCCCGAGCTTGTCGTCACACGAAAGGATTAGAAATCTTTGATAGGAAAACGGCTAAAAAACAGACCTCTGTACTTAAACCCGGCGAGAAGCGGTAGCCGGAGCGCTAGCAACGTGCGAGAGCGTCACGGGAAAGTAATCCGATTAATTACCGCTCCAAGTTGCCATTTACACACAGCGCTCACACCAAGAACGAACCTTTTTCTGCGCTCGCATACCGGAATCCTAAGTAACGGGCAGTGGACACGTAAAATTTATAAAATCACGCCATTAAGTCAAAACTGTGCTAACACCCTTCACGGTGGCGTGGGCTGGTGCATACCAGGTCATCGCACTCGACCCCCGGCCAGGATGAACTGCAGCTGGTGGAGAATGGTCATTTATTTGGATGATTTCCTTGCAGTGTACGAGTGTGTGTGTGTGTGTGTGTGAGAAAGCGAATGGGACATGTAAAAATGCTTACCAGAGGAAATAAAAATGTGGATCAAACGGTGTAAAGGATCCATTTCTAACCATTAGCCCGAGAGTAATGCACTCCAAGGGTAGGGATTATTGTGTACTTTAGCGCTTTAAATCGTTCGGAACTCTTGGCGGACGAAACGTTTGGGAAAAAAGTCGTCCCTGTGCTGTGGTTTCATTAAAATTTATAAACATTATTCTTTATGGTTGGTATGGTATGGAGCAACAATTAGCGTTAGACTGATTTTTATGCAACAAGCAGATTTTTTAATTCGTGGAACAAGTGGAATTTATCGCTTTGCTATT
>KZ062179.1:82693-96657 GCA_002091835.1 Anopheles maculatus | reverse complement strand
GTGGAATAGGGCCAGCAACCCGCGGAACCACCAATGCCACCGAACCAACCCGAAAACAACCAAACGAACTGCAAACGACTAAGAACGACACCGCGAACAACTTTCGACATCCAGCAGCGCCAGCGAAGGATTCGGATCTCCGTGACTGCGACGCATCGACTAACGGCACGGTTTTTCCCCACGGTGGCGTTGCGCCATTCCGGGAAAAGGACCGGTGTGTCAACCGGTGTGCCGGTGTGTGTGTTTGTGTGTGGTGATGAGCGATGGAAAGTTTTCGCTTCGATTCGCCCGTTCATTCCGCTCCGTTTCTGGCGAAAGTCGACAGTCAACAGGTGAATCAAACCGAAGGGGATTAGCCGTGCCACGAGTAGCCGCCACGCGGTGTCGCCGGTGGTGCCAATGTCCTTCAGCAACGCGAGCACATGAATTCACTCGCAAACGACGCGAAAGGGTAATAAAATGGATTGTAAATTTCTCACCCAAAATTTTTAACGCTCTATCTGTTCGGTGGTGGCGTGCTTTTGCCATTTGCTCAAGCGTTTATTCTTGCGCGATGTCTAATTTGTTGGTCTCGCAAGTCTTGCCGTAATTGAACCGTAAATGTCGTAGAAATTAAGGCAAATTACGGCGCCTGAGATGGTATGGCGCACGAAAGCGGAGCAAGTTGTGCTGTGTTGTAGATGAAAATTACTTGTTAAATTTAAGGAAAACATTGTTACGATTGCTTATCACGCAATCGAAAGTGGACAGCGTAGCATTTGCTGTAGATCTTTTTTGGGTTCCAGGATTCTGGAATTCTTTATTTTTCTGGTTAGTTGATAAAACTAGTTGAAAATACAAACGTGCTACATTTTGTTACATTTATCTCTGTGCACTACATTGCCCTGAGAAATATTTTGTTTTTTGATACTAGATATCACAGCCCTACTTAAGGAAGTACGAGTACGAGAAAGCCTGCTATAAAAAAATATTAAAAACGAACCAAACACGATCATAAAATTAGCACACTCACTGCAAACAATGTCATAAAAGCGTAGCTACATGACTCTCACCCCACAAGCCACAAACAGCCTAACACGGCAAGTTAGTCCTGCAGGATTCCGTGGCCAATGTGCCATATCTGTGCGAGAACTGGCCATCATGAACAAACACACTCACACCTCGACCCTGTTCCGGGTGTTTGCCATTTTATTATCCCAGGAGATTATTATTATTATTCAATTGTCTACGTATTACCGGAACCGCCTCGTATCTATTTTTTAAAGGTTTTCGTACGCCGGCTTTTTACGATCGCCACGTACAGTTCCGGTTCCCAGCGATAGTTGCCATAGATGCGCCTCACACCACGAGAGTTAAAGGGAATTCGATGGATGCGAGAGCAAAAGTTCTGAGAGTTTTTTTTGAGTTGCGTTGAATCGTTCTGAAATAAAAATGTGATATGTTATGGCTACGATTAAGTTACAGCTTCCTGTATGAGTGAAGAGTTTTCCGATTAAAGGGAGACTTACATCATTACTGAACTTTTATTTTATGAACTGCTGGATGGAGTTGAAAGAAGTACAGCTGCAATATATTGACAGTAATCATGCTGTACGAAGTTTTATAGGGCTTATTGTTATTATAAAGTAGTGAAATGAATGATTAAAGCTAGAGATTGATAATTATTTGGCAGTTTTGTTCTAAATGATTAATACTGTCATTTCGCGGAAGTGTATTTTCTTTTGTCAATTTATGATTGTACGTACAAAAAACTTTAATCAATAAAAAAAAGGTTTATTTAAAATAATTAACTTCAATAAAAATGACAGCATTGAAAAAATAATCAAACCAATGTAGGTGAACACCCCTGCTTTGAGTAGGTGCGACAAGGACAACATTTCTATATCGCATACATCAAGTGTTGTGCGAATTGCATATCTTGACAATCATTTACGCGTAACATTGCATACCTCAACGGGCTAAAGTTTAAATATGTACGTTGAAGCAAAAATCATTACTCTGGATATGAACTTTATGCTCACGTTCGCATTGTTGTATTGTACGACATGTATTTTTACTTAAAGTTAAGTAAGACTACATAATTTTTGACACAATAGGATCTGTATTAAATTTCGTTCTGATCGGTTTATCATACTGAAAAATGAGTGCCTAGCTACGAAGTGCAAATAATACTAAATAACAAAGTTTAATGCTTCTTCTTATTTGGTTCTACAACCTCGATATCGCTAGACCTGCCATTGCTGGCCTCCTTTACTTGATAATACTTGTAGCTGGTCAGTCGGGCCGGGCGGTGGTGATGCGACAGCGGCGCCTTTCTTCACACGGCAGGACCGAGGTTCATGTCTCATCTGGGCCGTTTCCCCATAGTGAGGACTGACTATTCAACTATGCGGTAACAATAAGTCTAGTAAGCCAAAAATGGCAGGCATGACCTAAGAGGTCGTAAGGCCAAGAAAGAAGAAGAAGTTGGTCAGTCAGTTCTGCGTACGAAGAGACGATCCGGATGGAATTCGATACTCTGCCTTACCGTGTTATCGGCATCGCTAACATCCTTGCTACTGGACCACTCCAAAGTTGAGCTCAAAAGATAAAAAATAAGCCGTTTCTTTTTATTATTCTCAGAATTTGGAATAATTTATAATTATTCAACAACACAAGACACACAGATTAAGGTTCAGGTAAACTTCGTTTTATTTTGTACTATTCTACACTATATTAAACAGCACTTCATTGGCTACCGTTGAACAGAAACGCTGACAATCTGTTCGAGCTACATTTTCAAACCGACTTACAATCCTACAGCTACAACACTAATGGTAAAATGGCGAACATTCCACTGTCAGTTACAGCTCTTTCGCGTATGTACATCGTTGCATCGGATGCAAAACTGTATCACCCTGCAACGTCCTTGGTACATTTCAATCGACTCCCCTACGCGCACTCGTCTAATGTCTGGTCGCGTAGCTTACGCTCGTAGCAACGGGGGAGACCGCCTTGGGACGGCTTATGAAGACGCCCGCCCCACCAAAGCCTTGCGAGCCGGGAGGGGGAAGGGGTGGAGGTTTCCGGACGGCGGGTGTACCCTGTCCCTTATAGAACCGGAACCACTTCGGTGGCGTTGGCTTCTTGTAGCCGACGATCGGCACGGTCGGTGTCAACTTCACGATGCCGGGCTTCTTCGGACGCTGGGGTGTTCCGGTCGTTCCGGACGAGGGCACTGGCAACTTCCAGGGCGCTAGCGGATACCGGAACGGAGGCGCCTTTTTCCTGAATTCTGTAAACGAGGTCAGTCAGTGTGGGTGGTCGAAAGTGTCACAATCTCTTTGCGGACGTGATGTAAGTCTGGTGTCTGTACAAGTTCAAGTTGCTCGGGTTAGTTCGCACCCTCAATATGTACAATGTTTGCGCCACCTGCGCAGTGTCAGTATGTGGTCAGCGATAGCTGTGATTGAAGAGAAGGGGGTGGGGTGAAGGCGGCTCGGAAGGGAGGCTACTCGGCATGGGGAACCTCACCATTGCACAACTTAAAACGGCCGCTCAATCAATCAGCATACCAAACGGCATACCAACACGGGGACAGGGCCAACATCGGGGGAGGATCACTGTTATTAACGACACTTTGCAGCGCGCCTATGTCACTAAAAAGTCAATCGCCAGCATTAGCGCAATGCTGTGACCGGTGCAACCGGTGGCAACAATCGTTCGCGACAGACACTCGCCTTCCCGCTCTACACGTGCCAGCGCCAAAAGTCTGAAGAGGAAGGCGATCCTACACAAAGATTAGCGAGATTGTTCCACGAGGAAGCACAGACTCCGGGTGTTTTGTGGCACACCTTCGGCACCACCACTGTGCACCGACCACCGATCGAATGCTCCCGTAGAAATGGTCCGAGCACGCGATTGCAAAAGAACAGCATGTTACGGTTAAAAAATAAATACCCATTACCGACGCTGGTTGGCTTCGAGCCTGTCGAACAACGGACCGCTAGCTGCGGGAGGATCGGGCTGCCGACGGGCGGACGACGGACGAAAATTTGCGACCACTGACCTTGAGGAACGCATAAGAATGTGCGCCCGAACGCTCAGCTGTTGCTAGGCTGCTCCATTAAATGCGAAACCGTTGTCCCGAGAACGTAGCCAAAGTTTCCGGGCGACCAGAAACGATGGCTGAAGTTTTGTTTATTTGTGAGCAAAAATTGGGAAAGGGGATTGTTGACCACGGACCACAGAGAAGGGTAGGAGGGGTTCTTATATACACAACGAGGGGTTCGCGTAGAATTAGTCGTCAAACGAACCAGATGGAATTTCAATCAGAAGAAACCGGCGAAGGATAAAATCGGTGCGCGGTCCCGTTCACTCGCTTTTTTTCCGAACAGGAGTTCCTTACAGTTACCCTTCATCCCACCCAACCAATCAAACATGTCAAACCAATAAGATTAAATGTCATCTATACAATAATTTATTAAGTTACCAATTAATTGCTATGTAAAGTATCGTACAGAAAAACGAACCATCAGGTGTTACGGAAACTTCAATCCCACTCGCTCATACCCTGCGGAGGCCTATTGCCACCTGTTCGCACACTCTAACCGTTCGATTCGGTCATTCCGCTCAAACAATCTTAACCTACACACACTCTCTCACATACACACGCGCGCGCACACACACACACGCTCGCAGGATTGCTTTTGTACAAAAAGGAAGGATAGTATGGTTAAAAAGGTCTATACATGTTGCAACCGCTTGTTGCTAAGTAACTGGCGCCGCACGTACTAAACTTTTGTGTTTTTTTTCTCGTTTGCTCTTTGTACAATATTCTTTAAAAGTAAACGGCCGGAACCGGTTATTAGTTTCCGTGTGGGTGGGTGCTGTTTTTTTTTTTTGGAGGATACTGATGACAATGGTAGTGGTGGTAGTGGCTGTACTGTACATTTGGGGCTGTGGTTGGGATGTTGGATGCAGCGTTTGCAGCAAAGCGCACACATTGTGAGTTAGGTGACTTGCTATCTTTACAAATAAATACCGTTACACGCATATCGCAAACTGGGACAGAATAACATTGAGATTGAGAGAAAATACCGCAAAAAACGAATTCCTAGTGTTTCAAACCTACATGAATCGTGATCAAGGAACAATCGGCTAAACTATCCAGTTACAAATACGCAAACAGAAGGATTGCATAATGCTTGACATTAGCATAAACGTACCGTGATCGGTCGATGCGCAAGTAGTTCAAGTTCGTGTGTGATTTCTATCGATTGCCGTTTGACAGTACAGTTTGCCGAGTGTAGTAATACACCCCACAATCTTCTCGCTGACAAACTGCATCGCATACACAATCACAAATCCACAACTCCGTTACTGACTGCACCGGGAATTTTCCGTTTGTTTCGAACAACAAATTTGATATGGCATCAAATTCCTCAATGTCCTTGGTAAATACAAAACAAAAAGTTAATAAATGCTAACCGCAAGAATCAATTCTAGACGCTAACCTGATCAGTGCGCGGAATATCGTGGACTATATAGTGTGCTGACTGTACCGGTGACCATGTGCAGCTGCGGTGCACCTGTTTGCCTACTGCTTGACGTACTAACCGATCTCTTGCAATGTCGTTCTCTGCCTGCTACGTTTTGTGAACATAATTTTGAAGATCCCAATCTACAGCGGATCGGCGAAACGGTCGAAAAACTAGAACGTATGTTTGCTAACAGCGAATATCGATCGAGTTCTCGCGATCGGTCGGTATGCAATGCTATGACCCTTTGCTATGACGTGTGCGCAAACGTTCAGTGACTTAGAAATATCGCAAATTTCGGTACAACGCATTCACATCTGGAAAATGGAAAGAAACACATTGGACATGGTTTTGTTTTTAAGGACTGGCAGCCAAACCGGGGATTTACGGGAAGCAAGTATACACGCGGGATTGTTTCGCATTAGTCACATGGGGTGGTAAACTACACACATACCCACACACACACACACACACACATACACACATCCCGAGGAATACACCAAGCCCTCCGAGCGGACAATGTATCCCTCTTTTGTATGGGTTCCGGAACGGTGGTTTTAGTTTGTGGGATCGCGTCGTATCGTATCGGACCCCTGTACGTATCCCATCAGTGCCTTAGGAGTGGATCCGCGCAAACGTTGTGGAGGGAAACGATATTGACGGGACATGGGAAGGGTTGGGTTGGGTTGGGTTGGTTTGGGTGGTGCGTTGCAGGACGTAGCTATTTAGTAGTAATCTAGACGAAGGAGCAAATTACACGGATGAGTTCGGAGCCTTCCACGTATCGGGAGCCGTATCGGCAGAATCGTTAGCAATAGCTTTTGGAAGGTTAGCACTGAGCGTAGTGTAACTACGATCGGGCACAGAGTTAATGGTAGCAGAAACAAAAGCGGTAAAGCATTCGGGAAACAAACATAGAACGTCGATCCATAGGCATCCAGCTGGGCGCCTAATCGTTTGTTAGTTGATGGCAATCTGAAGAGGGACGGAACGGCGGAGAGCTTCCATAATTAGGCGCATATTTACAAGAATTCTTCCCACGTACGCTGACTACGCCGCACGGGTGTAATGCTTTCGTTTGGCGGTTGTTCGGGGCTGTTGATCGGAGTTGCATTTGCCTGTGGCTTGTGTTTTCAATCTGCATGCGATTAGTATCACCGAGAAGGTCGGTCTCGGCCAAGCATTCCTAGCTCATTAGGGTTGGATTAATTGGAAAGCCACGGTAGGCCCTCTGCTGTTTGTTTGCAGTTAGTTTGTGGGTAAGTGTGGTTATATCTCTTGTGCACTATGTACATTGTGCGCCGTCCCACGGCATTGTGGCGCTCGGAGCGTTGGTAAACATTCGATCTTAGAGGGTCACAACGGATTCCCAGTCTCGTGGTTGTGAGGAATGGCGCAGATTCATCGTTAGCAGAGGAAGAGGGCAGCTGATTAGTGGCAGAATAGTAGTGGTAGTAATAGTAGTGGTAGTAGTAGTAATAGTAGCACGGTTCAAACAGTAGTATGCCTCCCATTGGGACGGATCCACGGAGTAGTGGTCGGTAAAGCGGGGCAATGTTAGTGGGTGTGGTAGTGTTTGCTCTTCTGTCAATCTAGACAAGGCGCAACCCCCAACTATTATTCGGTCTTACTCTGGGGCGTATTCGGTGGCACGAAACCGTATCCGGAAGCACCGACAATGACTCCGCTCGACTCAACTGGAGCATCAGCAGGTGCGGGCGGGAACACAACAGGTCCTGATGTAGGGGTAGAACAAAACAGGAAGAGTGTTAGCAAATCATCTCTCAGCGCAATCTGTCTATCTTATCTAACAACCAAACAAAAAACCCCCCAAAACGAAACGAACTCCCAATCCAGTACGTAATTCTTCGAAACCCAATCAACTGTCATGGCTGGGCCTGTAAATCCTGAAACTTTTCCGCCAGAAGGAATCGCTTCCATCACACGCTAGTTCACTCCAACAATCCCGTCTCCATGTATCTACAGCTGTCATCGAGGCAGCCCAATCTAAAGTAAAGCTAAATTCAACTACCTTTAAATGTCAACAACTACCGTAACGGTTAACCCATACTTAGCGCCTTGTACGGTGCCGACATGCAAATAATGATCATTTCGTAGTCGAACCCCGTAATTTAATACGAAATCTTGCTTGTTTTTTTTTGTACAGCTTCTTCTATCGCATACAATCTCCGTTTGCGTCAACGCTGCCTTTTCCGATTAGTTTGTCCAGATCCAAAAATCACACGAGTGTTTCAAGAAGGAAAAAAAAACATCAAACCGGTTGGCCTGTAAGGCTTTGTGGGGAATGGAAAACTAACGCGGTTTCTAACAACGATTACCACTTCACCAACGAATAGTGCCCTCGCTAAAGGTCACCATACATACACACACACACACTATGCTACAGATTCGTTCTAGTTCACTAGTCTGCCGGCAAAGAGAGTATGCTCGGCCCTAGTACCAGCTTACAGCTAGGCTAACAACTACTCCCAACATCAACATCACGGACCGCGTAAATCACACTCCAACGATACGCGGGATTGCTTATGCAAATTATCGTCCCGCAAGCTTACGTCAAACCTTGTTTGAAGTTGATGTGATCGATTCGCCTTCTGCACTCACGCCGCACGAAAGAGAAATCTTCGATCGTTTCGTACTGTCTCTTCCTGTTGTCAGTACCTTCCTTTCATAATGATAGTACACACAGGCTGTTCAAGTTCACGTCAGAACCACCCTTCTTCTATCCTCCCGCACCCCCCCCCCCGCCCGCTCCCAACATACCCGTGCACCAAAAAATTGAAACCACTCACCTCGGTTCTGTCTTGGATCTCTGACACCAGCGTTCAAAGTACCTGACAAATCCTGTCCACCGAATGCAGTCGGTCCACCAAAGTCACCGGTCAGCGAGGCAAGCCCAAACTGGGCCGTGTGCGGGAAACCGAATCGTTGTCCGGCGACGGTGGCCACGGCCAGAACGAGAGCGAAGAAAACGGTGAACTGCAATGAAGAAGCAGAGAGGGAAAATGAAACAATAAAAAGAATAGATAAAAACGCATCGGCGTAATGTTGATGAAAAGTGGAGCTAAGTACAGCAGAAAAACATAATAATTGAGCAGACGAGTAATGCCGGTCAGCGGCGAAGTCAGCGGCCAAATGATGGGTCTATTAGCGCACCACCAGCTCGGCCGATCGCGAGAGAAGCAAAAACAGCAAACTATTGCACGATTCTCTGTTGTTTTACCCACCCAAACGAATGATATCTTCACTATCAAATTCAGGTCAGATTAGACATATCTAATCCACTGTTCGGTGCAACGGTAAGAACGCGAACCTGCAATAATCATCGTACCAGAATTGGTTGCGGGGTTTTCTTTCGGCTAACGAAACACTAACTGTCCATTCGAGAACGGGTGTACGGGAAAATGCGCCACCGCTTGCGCAACAGCTTCGAAAAACAAAACAAGGCACGAAAATTGCACTGAATCACTAATTGATTCGATGATAAACGTGTTATTTCAACCGATTTTCACCACAACCCCACACGGCACAGCAATCTCGCTCGTTGGATCGTACAAATTATGCGTTTAATTATGCTGCGAAGCTGCCAGAGACTGGGCTGCGATCATTGTGTGATGAAACTCATTTAATTAAAGAAAAGTCGTTTATTGTTCCCTCCCATGATGCTGTACGATTGTTAGCGCGATCGACTAAGATCTATAAAAGCGGGGTTGAACGAGTTTCCTGCCGATCGAATACCGATCGTACCGCGCACCGAAAGCTCATTAGGCAATATGATTAATACGCATTCGAATGCACACCGTCATGCTGCTAATTGATGCTATCCGGCATAAGATCCCCGGAACGGACGCATCGGCCAGGGCGATCCAATAAATCGGCATGCACCGGAGCACACCAAGCCGGATAGTTTGATCGCTGTGTGCCGAACGGGATAACCGTATGTGATGCGGTTCGCTCTGTCTCTCTTTCCATTCTGGCTTTTCCTCAAGCGCTGTTTAAACAACGGAATCATACTGGGCTAAGCTTTTGCTTTCATTTACGGTCAGTGCTGCGTTTTGTCCAGCAAACGGGACCGGGTGGTGTTGCTTCTCTGTGCCCACACGTACGAGCAATACGTACAAATGATCGGCTATGTTTGTGGTTGCCACCGATATTGCGTTGCGTACCGGTTGGCCTCCCGCTTTCCGCGATGACATAAAACCCACAAAACTTCTCCGCTGGCGCGGCACCAAACACCAATCGCATTAGCGATGTGTGAAAACTGATTTGCGGATTACCTCAGCGGCTGCCAAAAAATCGAAAATCGAAACTCGGAGTCGAACCATAGGAGTCATAAAATGGCCACAATGAACGGTGAACTGGATTTTGGCGCGCCCGTGTCAGACAATTGGCCAGTCCGGCTGGTTTCGTCTCCACCGTGGCACCGGCACCCCGCTCTATTGTGTGCGAAGATCTCACTTTCTTTTCAACCCGATCCCGCCCGATCGTCGAGCATTGTCGATTTCAACCGACGGTGGCTACGGAGCCCACTGTCCGGAAGCATCACAAGTACGTCGACATATGAAGGGGGACTGGTGGCTCCGGAAGGTTCGCCATTCATGCGCACAACCTGTTCCAGTCGCGGTTCGGATGTAGCGAAAGCGAAAGTCCCATAAACCTGGTCCCCCGGTGGACGAGTGGTCCAAGTACCGGTCCCGATCTTCTGATAGGAAGTGGAAAACAACAACGCTTCAACAAACGCGCATGGTGAAACGGAGACGTTGTTTCTGCTCGAGGCGGGTACATTCCGTTATGTATATTGGCGCGTTGAGTTTTTTCCTAACTCAGTCCGGACAGACCTACCGTTCTCAAGTGGGTAGGCTCAATAGCCGAAGCTGTGGCGTGGTAGCTTAACTAACACCGCGAGCAAGATCTGCACACAATGTAACCACGTGCGGCACGAGTGTCTGCTAGATCATGGGTAGAATTGGGTGAATAAGTTGAAGTTATTCTCCACCTTCTTTCTGATCTAGCTGGCCCGATCGATCGCCATGGAATAACAGTGACCTGGTTCACTTTGCGGTTGGTGGTCTAATTTGCTTACTAGATTCTAGCATCAGCTAGTTCGTGCTTACTAGGTTACTGACGTATTGGCTCGTTATGCCATAATACCGAGCACACTGTCTAGAGCTACAACTATGCAATTGCAACCCCAGGAATAGCGGAAAAAACACTCTACCTCCAGATAATGGTGCCCTGCAGGATTGAGAAATTATTGCTTGTACTAGGTAGGGATACCTCACTCTCCACCCTCCCTATATCCTCCTACCTGCGGGCACAAGTGCGATAAGTAGGAGGCTTTTTAAGGGATTCCACCGGCGAAATCACCTCCCCTATGGCACCGAAACCATTAAGCGCCAAAAACAAGAAAGTGAATGCACTATCACACCACACCGCCACGTGCCCCAATCGACATCGACAATCGTACATGTTGGTGCACCTTTTACGTAACGAAGCGGTGATTAAACACTGCTCGGGAGTGAAATAAATTCTACCGAATGGAAACATCACATGACACCACTCGGCTCAGGGATGCTGGACCCCAAAGCATTGCGAAGTAATTCTCTACCACAGACACTCTGGCTGCTTCTTAGGGTCCAATATATGACAATCATCAGTACGTCACCAGTAATTGAAAGACCGAAGATCCCGTTCAGTGGAGCCTACAGCCCATTAGTGAGCCGTTCCACGTGCTCCCTCGTGCCAAAAAGGATCAACCTTTTGTTTCGTCTCATTTCCGTATCATCAACATCATCGCCCTCATCGTCGTCGTCACGGTTCTAATCGTGATCGAGCTGCCAGGGATCGGGAGTTAGTTGACACTTTGACAGGTTACAGCGCACCGTCGGCCCGGTACAGCACGATCGTGATCGGCGTAGAATCCGCTACCTCTCTCTCCCCATCACTCACTGCAGGTGATCATCAGCCAAAGTCGGCAGCACCTCCACCACCATCTGCCTCCGCTTCCTCCTGCTCGCAAACTAATAATGTACGCCTGCGGTCACCGTACGGCAACCACTACTGACCGACTGCCCCATAGCGCCCAGTTTGCCAACAGATCCAATTGCATAATATTTCATCTCGAAGCGGGAGTCTTGTAAATACCCGGCACCCCCGACATGGCCGACCCCTCGCGACGAAGGAATCTTGTCCAATTCTGCTGAAATTTCATCATTTTTCAATAAAGCACTTTTTATTGTCCTCTGGTGTCCCCGGGCTCGCTGAGTGCGTCACGGTTAAGTGGTTTCTCGAGACGAAACTAGAAAACATGATCGACGCACTTTCGTAGAACAAACTCGACAGACAAATGATCAGCAATAAAAGAGCAAACAAAAAAAAATCATGTACAAATATTCCACTCCAGTTCGATCTGGTTTGTTTGGGAAGTTGCCTACGGAAGGTACTGTTTGAGCTTGAGCAGCGATGTTCCAGCTCCATGTCGACCGATACCGCTACTGACCTACATCGGCAAGGCCTTTTCGGTATACCGCTGGGAACCGCTTCTGCTTAATGATCTACACAGTGGTGGGCTAGGAGTGGTGGCGAGCTGAGAATGGTGGTTGATCAGTACAGCAGCAGCAGTTCCGCAAGTGCATCGGAGGCGCCAGCCCCGTGCAGTTGGTAGGGGGTGTTTGATATCGCGAACGTTAATGACATTCTTTTGCCCGAGACCGCACAAGCAAACGCTACGGAGGCGGACTTTGTTGACTTTGGCCTGTTTTTGTTACGCCTGAATGTATACACATCGATTACGATCTATTTATTACCACCTGATCTTGTACATCCCCCCCTTCCCTTACGGTTTCCTCCCCTTTCCTTCACCACCGACCGGAAAGCAATAAGTCAAACGGCAAACAGTGGTCCCCCCGAAGCAGATGGTGGCCGTTTTGTAGCTCCGATTATGAGAAAACACCAATTGAGTGTCGTTAATAGAGTCCGTTACTTGGCAATCGAGTGCTTCGGCGATGCGATGGGACGGTTGTTAAAATCCCATGGTCAGTCACCGGTGCCAAGTACGTGTGTGTGTTTGTGCACGTGTATGGCACGGTTGATCGGGACGCAAAATCGATTGTGCAACGTGAACCGTAAACTTGTCGCATTCTACTTTTTTACGATCATCAATGTCTTTTTTGTCGCTCTTTAGCGTAGCGAGTCGAGCGAAGCGGCGCGAAAATTATGCCGATATTTGCGGCTCGTCTAGCAACACCATCGAGCAGGCGGTGAAGCCCTCCTGCTACATCGTTCGATTTTACATCTCGACCGGTGTTTCCTGCAAGGAAATGGACCTAACGAACGACGACACTAATCCACCGGTACTGCATACTGCTTTCCATATTTTACGGCGAGCCACTCTCTTATTTCGATCCGAGCGGTCAGTTCCGTCGGCTACCGTGATTTCCACGCGCAAAAATCACATTGACAGCTTGACGGCGGTGTCCGGGCTGCTGGCCGGTGTCTATTTGCACAGCACTCTCGTTTGCATTCGGCTGACCCAACAACCATCGCTCGGTGGCGTTTCGTGCAAAAGCGCTTAATAGATCGGACTGTGGCAATTGTCACAGCGCATTCGCTAGACGAAAACCAATTGGACACGGCAAATGAAAGCGGCAACCTGATGGGCTTTGGTAACGGAGGTAACGGACAGGTCCATTTTCCCAGCGCCGGCGGTTTGTTTCGAGTGTAATGCATTTTAATTGGCCTCCGAATTGGGGTGGTGGTTATGATCGAAAGGCAGTGTCTTGTGCGGCTCCCTCGTCGATCAGCTGGCAAACTTGACCCACAAACCCCCCCCTGAGAAGCTGCAGCAGGGGTGGTGGTTATGATCGAAAGGCAGTGTCTTGTGCGGCTCCCTCGTCGATCAGCTGGCAAACTTGACCCACAAACCCCCCCCTGAGAAGCTGCAGCAGATCTACCACGGATGCCGGTCCGACGTGCCAGGGGTGGCAAAGTTTTGCACTCACACGTAACCGGCCAATGACAAGCAGGCGGGCAACACTGGCCGCATACATATGCCTTCTTCGCGTGCATGTCACGTACGAGACATGGGCGTTCTTTGGTAGAAAAATCAGTTAAATCTTTTTATGTGTATCACACCTTCCACCCACAAATTCTCACACCCGCTCGCGGCATGGAAATCCGTTACGAAATTCGAATCACCGTCCGAAGTGAACTGAAGCAGTCGGCAGTCACTCCACACACACACACACACACTCGACAGCCACTTCGGATCGGATCGAAACACGAAGGCCAACCGAGTGGCTTCATCGAAAGGGACACACAAATATGTGATCCAAACACAAACGCGCGCGCGAAGCCTTTTAACACCTTCGCCAGACATTGGGCAGGTAGGTGCTTTTAATGAGCGGTTCCTTCACCCCTTCTCTCTCT
>KZ062179.1:55176-81764 GCA_002091835.1 Anopheles maculatus | reverse complement strand
TACCGACACCCGCCGGGAGCTACCGGTACGATCGCTAAGAATGTCGTGCGCGATAAATTATAGGGACGTCACCGGCGCACACCTAGCAGCACTTTGCATTCCGACACCGAAATCGAAATGGAAAACAAACAGGGGCCAGGAAACCATAAACCCTTCATGCTCGCTGCATGTCTGCGTTGCCTGCTCTAGGCGCGGACATGGTCAAACTCAACTGGGACACGGTCACCGTTCGCAGGACCGGGCCGCCGACCAACGTGATCAAGCATTAATTGCCTTTTACAGCTGATCGCTATCACTGGCCACGCGAAAGCCACCGCTGCATTCTTAAGCGCGTACGCTCGCGTCAGTTTAATCAAATCGAGCAGAAAACTATGCGTAACATTTGCAAATTTTGACGTAATACTTGGATTGGAGGTGGGAATCTGGGAGGCCGATTCGATTGTCGGGCCGGACGGTCGGGCGCGCTTCGTATTGTTGAAATGCGGTGGAAGATTTATGAGGGCATTTTTTCGTTTCTTCACTTCGCGCCACTAACCTTGCAGTGTCGGGGCACGTACTTTCTGATTCCAAACCGACCAGCTGAACAAATCACAGTAAAACCCCGCTACGCATGTGTACCGTGTGCGAAAGTGTGGAAAACAGACGCCCTCCTGAATGTAACGTAACGCACGAATTTGCGCAGCCATGCAAACCCGTTGCATACTACTGACGCGTGCTGCAGCAGGTGGAACTAAATTTGGGCATTTTGCTTTATGTTTGGATTGGTGTGTTTATTGGGTTTCTGATTTTTCTGAGCTTTTGTTTGTTGCAAAAGGGAAAATTACATTACCCATCCTACTAAAGGTGCGCGAAGATTAATTCCGGGCGAAAGTGAATCAAAGCCTCAGCAAATCGGTACAAACGATACAACAATAGAACAAAACAGTAGACACTCCGAAACGTTGGTTTCGTGAAGTAATTCGTACAGGTTTCCCAAGTGGAAAACAATTTCCTCTCGCGTCCACAGCGGCAAGGCCGCCCCGGACAGGAAATGCTATGAAATTGAACGTACGCCCTACAGCCTAAAGGGAATGCACATCATCAAACCAAATTTCAGTGTGGTTCGCATGCTTCCGGATGTTAGCACACATCCGAGGGAACGGGCGGATCAACGATATTGCATGGTTTACCATCGGATGAACGCCACCGGGATCGAATAACTGTCATTTCCTTCGCAACACATCATGGCCCGCGGCATGCGGTCGCCGATCATGATCATGCCACACAGCTTAACCCGATGGAAAGTGGCCTTTTTTTCTGCTGCACGATCACCCCTACGCATCGCTGCCCCTAAACTATCCCCGTTTCTTGCACTGTCCATAATGAGACGGTTGCTGCGGGGGGAAAACAGAAATCAGTGGCCCTCCACTGTGGGTGCAGACTCGTTGTACCGCGAATGCCTTGATAATTTAGCGTCAGGTACGCCATCAGGAGCATCATCAGTATGGAGCGAAGAGAAGGTTCGTCGCTTAAACCGCGTGTTCGCGCATTGAAGTCTTTTGTGCATATTCAACAGGGCATGATTGTTGAAGCTGCTTCACGCTTCAGATAATCTGTGCGGCACGCATTTAAAACGATTATCACGCATTAGCGTTCGGCTACGAGTGTGCAGGCAGCGTTCGTTTGGGTGGATATCATAATTGTGTCCAAAATTATCAATTAACCGTTTAATGGAAACTTTTACTCCAGATGCACTGGATATATGATTTGTTAATAGAGAGGTGTGTGCATAATACGATCAAATTAATTATACGACAATTCAATTTATCAAACAATACACGGAAAGCTAAATGGCAGGTTGTCTTTGCGATGACACGCGATCTTCAACACAAGATTATCGCGTTCTAATCGTGTTTCCGTTCTACTGACCCACCAACTAACGAGTGCCATCGTTCAAATGGTCAACTGCAAAATCAAAGCCATGGAGTGCCCTTCGTAAATGCGCTCCTCTCTTCCACCAAGCGCGTAATATCATCAACCTCTATCTCTATCTAACACAACTCATCCACCACACACAATCTCGCCAACCGTCTAATCATAAAATCAATGTCAATGACGCATCAGCAAGGGTCTGTCAGCTTCCTGCGGGGTTAGAGAATACTGCCCGCTCAAGACGGGTAGCGTTTTTCCACACATTTGGTTGTGCTTTTTTTTTGTTGGCACCCGGGTCGCCTAATGTGCCTTAATTAAGCGAGATACACCGATGGATGCGTCAAAGATTCGAAACGGTTGTCATGTGTGTCGAGTGCGTATCCGCGTACAAATCGGCACCACACCGGCACGAACGACTGACCTCCATTTTGAACTTGTGACGATCGGAATGTGAGCGCGTACGCTCCGCATCCCCGCACCCCCCCCGGAGGTAAAAAGTCTGAAGGTCAAACGGACATGAAGGCTACGGAAAACCGAGCGCCTCGCTGATTCCATAATGACAATTAACGGCTCACTCTCAGTTTTTTTTTCCTTCTCTTTATTTTATTTCGTTCCGTTTCCTCCATTTTCTCTCCACACCACTGGATGCGGCGGCGCCTAGAAAGGTCAAAAACCATCGGTTCGGTTCCCCCGTTGCATGGTGCAGTGCTTTGCGGAAACTCGCCATCGAACTGCAGTCCAGTCCAGTCTCGGTCTGAATGGTTCGTTTACCAAAAAAAAAAAGGGAAATCTTTTACACTAACCATCTGATGCATCGTTGTTTGTAGCGTTTTTTTCTTGTCTTTTGCTTTTCTAAACCGGTTCCTACACGTGCGTTTCTTTACCGCGTCACAGTCAATTGATAGTGGATAGTGGAAAAATTAATGAAAAATCAAGCCCAACGATTGGCGTGTGCCATGTGGCGTCGAGGTAAGAGTTGTTGGTTGTGGAAATACGCACCGCTGACCACGCGGGATGCTGCTAAAGGGCCAAACAGATCAACCCGATGCATTCCCGAACGACATTTCCCTATCATGCATACAGTTCGTTTATCCGCCATTGGATGACATTGGCATTCGGAAGCGTTTCTTAACCATTTCGAAAGCTGCTGATCATATCAATCGAACGGGGCCAACATAATAGCCAGTTCCGACACCACGAAGGGCTTCCGGTGCGGAGTCTGCCTGAAAACGTTCGCCACCATGCAACCCTCGTATGCTAATTCGAGCATATTAATCAAAATTTCACTTTTCTTCGAACCACCCGAAAAAAAAACACCCTTTTACACGCTCGGTAAAATATGACACCGGATTCGAATAACTTTAACCCATTAAAAACAGGTTAGCAGTACTAACTGTGCCGATCGGAACGAGATCAAAAGTGTGCTAGATTGCAATAAAGCAGCGGGAATTGGTGTCGCCCGCCGTCCATCATATTTCAGGCCCGAGCGAAGGTGAGTTTGTGTAAGATAATTTCGTGAGAATAGCTGTGGATGGACAATTTATGATTTTGCAAAGGCTAAAATTGGGACATTTCTCGCTACCGATCTGCCAGATGAAATAAGATACTAGTTTGTTCAGTTTCTTTTTTTTTTTGTTCCCACTGATCTGATTAACGATCGTAAATCGGAATTATTGTATAATGGAGCCAGATGCTAAATTCGGGCTTGTAAGGAATTCGTTCCTCTGTAGTGAGACATGATTCTACCACGTCAGGTCTGCCGATGGTCAACAGGCTCATCAAACTCAGACTGCTGGTTGCGATTCCTTTCAATTTCCATTATGCTCGCCCGTGATAAACAGAAAACCTGTCTTTCCGGGCCATGGGCATGTTGGTACTGTTGGTGTGAAATTCGTATACACCAGCGAAAACAAGTGAAACAGACTAACCTTACTTACTGTTCGGGTTTGATGTTGTTGTTTTTTTTTTGTTCGCACTTTCAAGTGAGGTCCGTTGTTTGCGCGGCTCGTACCGGTTGTGTCTACGTGCAGACACAACCGCCGCGGTCTCAAAAGCTGGAGCCTTGGAAATGGAAATCCAATCGTAAGGTAATCCCACATGTACACCGTACAACAGTCTCCTCATATTTTGCGCTATGAAAATGAGGCAATTTTCAGGGCATGAATTTAATAAGCAAAAGGTTAACGTTACTCTCTAACCCCTGGCATAAACGAGCCGGTTGAAAACGGCTCTTCCGGTACATAATCAGTGGCTGGGAAAAATCCGACGATCAACACCATTGATTACAAGCCAACGGTTTAGGTTACCGAGGAAGCAACCTCCGAAAAAAAAACAAGCAGCGTGAGGTCAACTACACGGGGGCACAATTTCCATTGCCGTTAGAAATAGCACACCGAGGCGAAGGGATGATTCTTCGGGTGTAGATGAAAAGAGGGATGGTTGGTCCGGAAGTGCCCGCTAATCGATCGATCGCCTCATCAGTAGACTCGATCTTTCAATCTCTCCCGTGTGCACCTGATTACAGTGTGCGTGCTCCCTCTTTCTCTTCAAAAGTACGTTTACGACTATCGCACTTTGAAAGAAGAGTTATTGGGAGGGTTTAAAAAAAAAGCCGGGCATAGGGTGGCGTTAGGCTCTCGCGGTTTCTTCAAGCCTCTGTAAGGCGGGTGTACATGCCGGTAAGGTGTTTGTTTTCGGATAATTCCGTCAAGACACAGCACGCGTTCACGCACTTACACAAAAACGTTCACTCAAACACAAACACATAGCCACAGACATACGCGTATAAATGTGTGGATAACCGCGGTGAAGCACATGGAAAGAAAAGACATGACCAAACACAAAACGAGCTATTAGGAGCGAAAGAAAAGCTGTGTTTCTCCGAAAATAAAATTAAGAAACACACATACACCAAACCTCAACGCCTATCGCAGCTTGCTGAAGATGGGTTGTGTTCAATAGGTTCGCTCGGAAGCACAGCACCGATCGGTTGCTTATCACACTTCAGTACCGATTGCTACTCTCTTCCTTTCCATTCCTTTTTGGACGGAGAGGCATCACGATGTTCGTCATGATGCGACGCGACGGACAATTGCAGCACGGAGTCGGGCAGATAATGAGATATTTGTACTGCCCCTTTGGTACCCTTCCATAGCACACGGACCATATCGCGATGAAACCGTTTGAAAGTTCGACCCAACAGTTTGACCGGACAGTTTCACTATTTTCCCTGCCAAAGGCACCATCTCACTGTTCCTCTGTCTGTCACACAGAACGGCGCATACACTTATATCCTTTTTGTTTGGCTTAAATAAGGTAACGTTTTCGCTCAACAACAAAAACTTACTAGATTCATAGTGATGGTTGGTTTGAATTTAGTTTCGGCACCACACGATGTACAACGGAAGTATCACAGTTTGCTGTCGCTACTGCTGCACTGAACGAACGTTGCTAGATCACTGTTAAAGTTGGTGAGACAGACAGACACACACGAAAAGATCGGGTGTGGATCAGGTAACTTTAGAACGAAAGGGGGAAACGAAAAACTCCGAAAAGCTGGGGGAAAAACGCTAAAGACACACGGGGGACTAGGATGGTGTGTGATCCTGGCTGTTGAAGCACTGAGCGTGGAATGATCTGTCGGTAGCCAGCGTGAAGTGATTTTATACATTCGACCACTAACCCCTCAACGCGCAAGCGCCAACGGTTTCGGTGGAGCCAGCACGCGCCAAATCTACGCTCGAGGTTCATTTCGGTTCCGCGATGAGCTGGACGAGAGCGAGCAGCGAGAGTGAACGGCTCTCTAGTAGTGTAATACGGGTATCCCTCTAGCGCTTAGCTTTCCGAGTGGATTCTGTGAAACATTGTGAGTGAAGAGGATGGAGATACTAATGCTAGGCGGTGAGTACACTACGTGCGGTGAGCTTTTTATGAGCGGAGTATGCGAAAAATCAGGAAATGCCCGTACAGCGCGCTGAACATCGGCAGCACTGAGAGCGGTCCCCGAAGCAGTCCGAGAGATGGAGCATGCAGGGGTTTTTTACATAAAAGAACGATTATAAGTCATTAAAATGTTTCTTGTGGCATTATTTCGTAAAGGAAGATGCATTTGATGCAGTAGAAAAACATCTTACCTTGCATCTAGTGCGTAAACTTTGGGTTTTAAGTTTTGTTAAACAAAAACCCTGCAAACTTGGGCAGCAGAGAGGGCAACGGATCGGTGAGACTCGCGGTTCGCGTTTACGACCATGCTCGCACCGTGTGGCGTACGTGACTTCTTGCTCTTCGATGGCCCCTTTTGCTTGCCGTTGCCTTGAAACAAACGTTCTCGTCGTCCAGAGAACCAGAACCCGGACCTTATCCGAGTAATTGCAGCAAGCCGGCAGCAGCCTATAGTGTGCTGTGCGGTGTGATAAACGAGGATGAGAGTCGGAACGTCGGAGCGACCTTGAAGCTAAACACCGCACTATAAACACATTAGAACGTGGTCCGGGCCAGGTACCATTCGATTGAGTGAGTGGCATTAAATTGAGTGTATCGGATCATCCCACTGCCGGAACGATCATTTTTCACGGCTGGTAATTGACGCCCTATGGGAACTATGGTTATTCCCGTGTGGCGTGCAGCGTTCGACGGAAGTGAAGTTTATCCATAAATCCGTGTTCCGTTAGATGTTATGTTGATTCATCAGAACGATTATCGGTTTGTAAAGGTTTAGCGTTATCGATCGGCTCGTTCGATCTTCAGTGACCATCAACGAAGGGCTGAACCATGCCTGGAGGATTTTTCAAATAGATCTTTTGTACCGTTTTCCCGATAAAAGTTCACACGTTCACGCAATGAGCATTAATAAATGCTTAGACAGAATATTGTTTCGATCACGTAAGAGTCATTCCATTACATTAAATCACAACTCTGACGTGTGTTACTCTATAATATATTTAATTAAAACAACTATGCAATCATGGTAAAAAAAAATCACCGACCTCAAACAGAAACATGTGTTGACGTATCAAAGATATACATTTTAATGAATATATAACTAAGCGATGTTAATTGACATTAGCTAATTACATTCAAATTTATTACAGTTGTTATTCAGCATGAGGGTAAATAATCTCATCACTCAAAAATAAAGCAAAAACTTGTTCATGAAGTCTGAAGGCTTAGGCAACATGACACAGAGCACCTACTTACGCATTTAATAGTATAAAATACAGATGCGTAGAATAAACCGTATGTCAACGATACTTAAATAATAACTAAACCCTTGTACTTCCAATGTGAAAAAATACATTAATGATAATATTTTATATAGCTCCCGGCTGTTCTATAACAAATCTCCCATCTGCTATAAAAATTACCAATATAATACGGATACATCAGAAAAGCAAACCAAACATTATCTTGTTTTGCTTAATATGGCCATAAACTGACATGTTTTACACCATCCTTCTGCTTGCAACGCTCCATCAGTTCGCTGAGCTGATGAAAAACATTAACTAAACCCTTCTACTTCCAATGTGATAAAGGACATTAATGATAATATTTTATATAGCTCCCGACTATTCCATAAAAAAATCTCCCATCTGCTATAAAAATTACCAATATAATACGGATACATCAGAAAAGCAAACCAAACATTATCTTGTTTTGCTTAATATGGCCATAAACTGACATGTTTTACACCATCCTTCTGCTTGCAACGCTCCATCAGTTCGCTGAGCTGATGAAAAAATAATAAATAACACCATCTACCGCCGGTCAGCCATCGGGCAGTTCATTAATTAAAGCTGCCAATTAATCCCCGCCGCGGTTCGACGGCAGCGGCTTATCAAAAACCACCCCAAAAATGTCATGTTAACCACCCACGGAAATAGACTACCGACGCTTGGTGGTGTCACCTCGCGCCATCTACAATCCAACACCATTTGATCGTCAATCATTTCCTTTTTCCTTCAAAAATCCATCGAAAGTATGGCGTGTACTGTTGGTAGCAGTGTGTCGCTTCCTACCTTCCAACGGTCGCCGTCGTCGATTGATGGTTTCGCAACGAATAACCCAACGCCGGGCCGGGTAGTCTGTGTGGTGTTCCTGTGGCTGTAAAGGACATTGCTTCGGTCGAGGTCGGCCTACGCTAATCCGCAACACCTGGCAGGCACCCAGACCTGCCCCAGATCTACCCTCCCCAGAACGCCCGCGGTGTGGCTACCATCCCGGTCGGCATCGTTAAGTCAGCGCGTACATTTATCAAAACCTCCCACCCGGTAGATTTCGGTGGGTTCGGAAGCCGTTTCAGTCCATAAACTTCGTCGGGTCGATCTAAATTTCGATGTCAGCAAACTTCACGATCGCCTGTCAGCCGCAACTCAACACTCAGCCAAGCAATCGCAATCCAGTTCCGGTGACTTAACGACCGCACCGTTGCCTTGATCCTGAAACCAACCGCCAACGGATGCGTGACGTTCGTTGACGGAACAAGGAACCGGCTGTCCGATAGGCGGACGAGAATATTCCGCTCGACCACATCAAACTACTCACCCACCTCACGCGGGTCACCAGACCCGGGTAGCTTGGTTCGTCTCCCCAACCACTAAAACCCTTTCTCTTTGCGGGCAACCCTTGAGGCAAGTGGATATCCTTGTGACCGATAAACTCGTCGCCGAACCGTCGTAAGTAGGTTCTTTGGCGCAGGATAACGCTTTCCTGACGTACAACACCGTCGACCTTGAGGTCATTACCCTGCACTGATTTCGTGCGTCAGAGCCCAGTGGCACACTGTCGTCGAAATCTTAGCTAGAATTCGTGCGCAACGTGTGTCCCCAACCAGATCAACAGCAGATCACACACAACCTGCATCACGCGGTTTCAGTAAACACTGAACAGCTCCCTTAAATTGGAATCCCTCGTACGAAGCTCTGCGCGGGGTAACAGGTTTTACGGTTACGGGCGACGATCGTTCTCGCGCTTTCAAGTTCGCAACTTCCACACGACCACCGTCTGCCATGCGCACCTTGGTTGGCCCTTTCCCGCCACCATCCAACAGTGCGGTGCTGCGGTGAGTCAAATTCGACCAGCCGCGATCGCAATTCCTCCGGTTGACCGATCTTGAACTTGAACGTCGAACTCTGTGTCGCCGTCGAAGTCGGTGCTCGGGCCGGTTGATCATTTACCGGTTGCCGGTTTTTAGCATCGCGATCGTGGTGCCGTTGAAGGAAGCGGTCGACAAAAAAAGGAGCTTAAGGCAACAACAATACCAGGCAGCATGTCACATTGAAGCGGCAAACAAAAATACAGCGACCGGCACATTATTTGGCAGCTTTTGGTTTTTAAGTGCGGCTGGTGTGTGCGTGTGTGTTTTTTTTCTTTTTGCGAGGATAGCATGCGGCAGACCTTCAACCGTTCGACTGGATACATATGACAGCGGAATTGATTCTAAATGACCTATCATTTTTTAAATCACATTAAGACAAACCGTTAGTCCGGATGTGAGAAGTTTGGTTTTAGAAACATAGGAAATGTTGCTGGTGATTGCTACAGGTCATTGTTATTTTCAAGCAGCAACCGTCCCTTTTTTTTCTTGCTCAGATTAAAAATATTGTGTAAACACAACAACATGTTTTGCATTATCCATGGTCATAAGTTTGAAGCCAATACAGCCTCCCCTGTGTTGTTTGTTCTAACGGTGTCGAAAGTCTTATTTTTTGTCGTTTATTTTACTTCAATTTTGAATGCTAATTTTGTCATCGTTAACTGTTTAAATAATTTTACTTGATTTCGCTTCACAAGCAAATGTTGTGCACTATTCTGCACTTAAAGCATAACTCTCCTTACGTTTCTATTGACTGTACTAATCATGTAATTAAAGATGTTTAAGACATTAATGCCTAAAACTATCCCAGTACTTAACGCCATTACACCTACAAACCATGGCCTTTTTCCTGCAAAGCTGCAAAGCAACAACAAAAAAAAAGAAACAAAAACTGACCACCCTTTAACACTCCACTTAAGCGACCCCGACTTAAATGAATGCATAATTTGCAGATTTATCAGCATGTTAGCTGATTGTTTAGTAAACCGTGCTACACTGCTCAAATATATTCATTCAGCAATCGTTGCCGGCTCGTTAAAGCTAATATGCGCGCAGAGCCCACCGGGTGTGCTCCATGTTCCTCTCGCACACACAACACAAGCAGTTCCATCGCAACGCACCCAACACCTGTTACAGTTAGTGAATCAGAAGACCTCTAGCAGCGAATCAACGGCCACCTCCGAAACCGAATCATCCGTCAATCATATGCTCTTAAAATGGCTCCATCCATCCAGCAAGCGGCAAAAGATGCTATCGCTGCTGGGCACGAAACCTTCTCGGTTAGTTAGAAAACGTTTTCCTTAACACACACACCGACCGGTTGAGTGTTTTCCCATCGCTTTTCCCCCGTTGGTTTGCCGGCACCTTCGCGCTCGCTAGTCGCTGATTGTTATCTCTCCCGTGCTGCAGGCACGATACACCACCAGACCCTGAGCTCCGGTCAGAGTGGCTTTGAGATTACGAGTGCCTCCCGCCTGCAACCCGCTGCACCAACGTGCCCTCGGTGCACGCGAGGTCATTAGGTTAAAGCGCGACTCGACACCAGGCTGATTTCGCAACGTATCTCGGAAGTGACTGACTGCACGCCAGGCTCCGTACCCATACGTCCATTCACTCACGTACACCACATACGTCACAGTGCACGGTGCCCACAAGACAATGACCGAAATCAAGTGCATCTCATTAGACTTGCCACCATGGCAGTCCCACTATGTGTGCCCTGTGTGTGTGTGTGTTTAGAGACTGGCTCTCGCGCGATGGAATTAGAACGCCGAGAAGCATCGGCGTCTTCCGAACGTTGATGGAAAATCGATTAATGGATGCTGCTGCTACCGTCCCCGATTGGGGTATTCTTCGCGGAAATTGTACCAAGGGCAGAACGGCCACCGCCATCGGAATGTTCATTGAACCTATAATTTTTGTTCCACGAAACAAGTCTCCGTTCCGCTCAAGGTCAAGATCATGATCGCGACGATCTTGTAGAATTCAGCCGTCGTTCGATTGGAAGCTCATATTTGCGAGCGAGTGTGTGCATTGATTGGCCCCGGTTCGTCTGTGCCCTTTGGCGAGACGGAACACACTTAAAAACCGCGACCATTCTTCCTTTCGCTAAGGTGGTTAAGAGAAACGATAGCTAGACAATTACTCCATCCTTACCATCCATCCACGAGAAAACCGAGGCGAAAGGCTCTTGTCCGGAGTCTGATTGGACAAGGTTAGCTGTTCAAACTGGGCAATCGTTGCCGGTGCAGGCTTCTACTACTAGAAGGGAAAGGATGTTCTAGCATGGTAGATACTGCAGTTGCCTTGCAGTGCGACTGAACGCGTTGCTGACTCACTGCCCTTACGAACACACGGCTGACATTGCACTTGAAACTCAAACCAAGAGGTGCATTCAACCGTTGCAGTTGGATCGCCCGTTTGCAGACGTGTACCGTGATGCATTTTTAAGCTGGCTGCCTCACCGTACCGGCCTACCTGTCTGCAGCTCGTACACGCATAATCGATGAGCTGTGATAAATGGTGTCTACCAATGCTACCAGACTTCGATTCCGATCGACCCGAGCAATCAAAGTTCGAGCCTCCGGTCGGAGGCGCATGATGAATTATGAAGCTTTTCCGCTCGTAAAAATCACACGAACTTGCTTTTTCCTGCACTGTGAAGGTGGTGCAGTGGCAGCGCCTAACTAACACGGGGAAGGGTCCGAAGAGCACATCCATGTGCTACTACCACCGGATGCGTCGGGATTGTGCAATAGTTTCATCGATTCCACCAATAGTTTGACCCTCTGCCGTGGAACGTCCATCAAATCGACCATAAACTCGTGATCGCTGCAAACTGCTTGATCAGTTGTACGCGGATCCGCTGAATCTTTTCCAATTTTCCTATCACAGAGACACAACACGTTCTGGTTATGTATGTGATGCAACATTGCGATGTTCAGATTGCCTTCTATTCGATTTCACATTATCGAAACAATCATCATCAACCATCAAAGAATCCACATTGTACGATTGCGTGCTAACCGGCCACGCATACCAACCAGCAGAGACCAGCAGAGAAACGAATCGATCTTCGACAGCGACAACTGCACAACACATTCCGGCGGCCCTTCGACAAACGGCACGAAAACGGTATACACGAAAGGCACGTTTAACTAGCGCCGGCCGCTTAACCACGAATGGCGCGTATGGCAAGGATTCTCTACTCGGAAATGACCCCCAAAACCCACAGATGCTCGCGATCGAACAAGATCACATCGGCGACCTTAGCCGTTTGCTATAGTTCCTTGGGACGGGTTTACATTTTATCTCGACACTTCTAGCCGCTTAATGATCGATCCTAACCGCACTAACGATTTGCAGCTGCGTCGCATGACGCATGATCGTAGCTTTAATTACTCCTTAAAACAAACATGCACGGGTAGCAAACCGCAGCGATGACAACACCGTCCTGTCTCATTAAACACGGCCAACGTTAGGCGAAATTGTGCATTTCCGGCATTCCGGCAGCAGTTTTATCAAGCAACATACCACTTCAACTCTTACACTCCCCTCCTGCACGAGTGCTATACGTTATTTACGCCAGTTAGCCCGATTGCGATCGAGATCGATTACACACGCCACACGCTTCAATCAACCGTTATTAAACTGTTATATGAAGGGTCTCCGTACCAATCATCTCCCGGTTCGGCAGGTTCGTCCAGAGCGTTGGTAAATTATTTCATCTCATTAATCACCCAAAGTAGCCGACCCGTTTTCAGCCATTCCATTCTAACCACGCGAGCCACTGAGTGCCTGGCCTGCGTCGAGGCCGAGATCAAAAGATCTTAAACTGACCACAAAACCAATTAAGCTCGAAGGTAATGAACCGGATCGAGGAACGAAGGGCGGCACGCGCTATGACAAGCGGTTATGGATCGGGTAGGCGCATTTGGATTGTCATAAGTCGCGCGTGGTACCAGAGTCGCCGATGCATACAAAAGCTTCGGGCCGGTTAGGATCGTGGCCGGATTGTGGCGAGAAAGGACAGTGCGAACAGTGCAGACAGCACAGATCAGCAGCACGCCGAGGCGTGTTACACTCGAATGACTCCCGCAAACGAATCGAACGGATCAAATGGTCATTTTCGGACTTGAGGGTTAGATTTCTATTACCGCTAGCTGAAGTTATTGAATTATATGGACCGGGGTACAAACGGTAACGGTCAGCTGTTTGTAACTGTGTTTATTTGTCTAAAGGGACTAACCATTAACGTTGTTTACATTCGCTCGATGTAAAAGGCCATTTGCCAATACCATTACCAAATTATTGCTTTACAGCTCGTGTACAAAGGAATGTTAAACAGATGTTCTTTTCAGCATGTTTTTTAGCATAAGATAAAATTTTCTAACTGTACCGAACCGGTTAAAGGCTTGTTTTGTTTTGTGAATTCAGTCCCATCCGTTCCAAAAAGATTATTCTAACCTAATGTAGCCAAAGATGGACACTTCGTAAAGATTTAATAGCACCAAATCATTTAAACAGCATCTTTAGCTGATAAGAGTATTTCTTGTGCAAATGTGACAGTAATATAACTAAATTCTACAACATTTGATTTAACAGCCATATTGCCGTTTCGATAATAATTGCACTTGTTTCTTACCGTTGCTTTAGGTAGGCACTAGCCGTATTTCACTTATCGCTATCGCTAGCGAGCTACTGTTTGGTCGACTCCACTTCTCACCCATACACCTGATCGCAATATCTAACAGCTTTCTTCCAGCTTCGTACCAATGAACTTCGTCGTTGCCAGTCGCTGCGCGTCTGTCAACAAGCGAACCTAGATCCCGGCCCTCGGCTCGCTGCCGGCATATGTACCCAGCCAGATCAATTTCACTGCGAGATTCCTTCTCCGCTAGCACCGGTTCTCCGGTGACGGTTTCAGCAATCACGATACCGAATGCAAAAATGTCTAGCGCTGGTGACACATCTCCCCGGACCGCTTCCGGCGCCATGTACGCATTCGTACCGATGATGCTGGTCGTCGTGCGTGAGCTGGTCAGTTTGATGAGCCCGAAATCGCACAGCTTTGCAACAGAACCGTCCAGCAGAATGTTGGCCGATTTCACATCGCGGTGAATTATTTTTGCTTTTTCGTGGAGAAATTCGATAGCATTTGCGACGTCTTTTAGGTACTTTAGTCGGATTTTGTGCTCCATTTGTCGTTGGCCCCTTCGTACTAAGGACAAAGCCGTTTCCAAGTTACCATCCTTCAGATACTCGTACACCAAGCACAGATACGGCCCATCCGAGCTGGAACCCAGCAAACTGACCACATTCCCATGGCAATGCTTCGAGAGTATGTCCCGTTCCAGTTGAAACTTTTCCCGAAACTTGTACTTGTCTGGATCGAGCCGCTTCACTGCTGCCACGGGAATGGTTGATGAGAGATGAAGCGCCAAAAATACCGTTCCAAAACCTCCGGCACCAATCGACCGGCCATCGGGTGTCTGAAGGTTCCCATTTGTAAATAGTGCAGGGTTAAAATTGTCGGTGACGTTACGTAGTAGATCGTAAGTATAATCCGTAACCGCTATCGCGGGCGATGAAAACTTTATCATATCGCTAACTGACTCACCACTGGATGATATAACCGCTGACGAACTAAATTCACTTTCCGATGATTCAATCGTACTGGAATCTGAACCCAACATCGACAACATTGGAACACTGTTGTGAGTATTGTTTGCACTGTTTGAATTGATCTGCGATCGATGCGCGTCAACTGCGTGCCCTAACAAGGCCGATAATGCGGGAATATCTTCCGGCAGTTCTTGAGGCGCTTTATTGTCCTCCTTCACACTTTCCGCTCGGCCAAAAATTGACAGATTTGGGGTATATTGATCGACCACTTCGTTGGCTATATGATCATAGTTAGCGTGCTAACCGGCCACGCATACCAACCAGCAGAGACCAGCAGAGAAACGAATCGATCTTCGACAGCGACAACTGCACAACACATTCCGGCGGCCCTTCGACAAACGGCACGAAAACGGTATACACGAAAGGCACGTTTAACTAGCGCCGGCCGCTTAACCACGAATGGCGCGTATGGCAAGGATTCTCTACTCGGAAATGACCCCCAAAACCCACAGATGCTCGCGATCGAACAAGATCACATCGGCGACCTTAGCCGTTTGCTATAGTTCCTTGGGACGGGTTTACATTTTATCTCGACACTTCTAGCCGCTTAATGATCGATCCTAACCGCACTAACGATTTGCAGCTGCGTCGCATGACGCATGATCGTAGCTTTAATTACTCCTTAAAACAAACATGCACGGGTAGCAAACCGCAGCGATGACAACACCGTCCTGTCTCATTAAACACGGCCAACGTTAGGCGAAATTGTGCATTTCCGGCATTCCGGCAGCAGTTTTATCAAGCAACATACCACTTCAACTCTTACACTCCCCTCCTGCACGAGTGCTATACGTTATTTACGCCAGTTAGCCCGATTGCGATCGAGATCGATTACACACGCCACACGCTTCAATCAACCGTTATTAAACTGTTATATGAAGGGTCTCCGTACCAATCATCTCCCGGTTCGGCAGGTTCGTCCAGAGCGTTGGTAAATTATTTCATCTCATTAATCACCCAAAGTAGCCGACCCGTTTTCAGCCATTCCATTCTAACCACGCGAGCCACTGAGTGCCTGGCCTGCGTCGAGGCCGAGATCAAAAGATCTTAAACTGACCACAAAACCAATTAAGCTCGAAGGTAATGAACCGGATCGAGGAACGAAGGGCGGCACGCGCTATGACAAGCGGTTATGGATCGGGTAGGCGCATTTGGATTGTCATAAGTCGCGCGTGGTACCAGAGTCGCCGATGCATACAAAAGCTTCGGGCCGGTTAGGATCGTGGCCGGATTGTGGCGAGAAAGGACAGTGCGAACAGTGCAGACAGCACAGATCAGCAGCACGCCGAGGCGTGTTACACTCGAATGACTCCCGCAAACGAATCGAACGGATCAAATGGTCATTTTCGGACTTGAGGGTTAGATTTCTATTACCGCTAGCTGAAGTTATTGAATTATATGGACCGGGGTACAAACGGTAACGGTCAGCTGTTTGTAACTGTGTTTATTTGTCTAAAGGGACTAACCATTAACGTTGTTTACATTCGCTCGATGTAAAAGGCCATTTGCCAATACCATTACCAAATTATTGCTTTACAGCTCGTGTACAAAGGAATGTTAAACTGATGTTCTTTTCAGCATGTTTTTTAGCATAAGATAAAATTTTCTAACTGTACCGAACCGGTTAAAGGCTTGTTTTGTTTTGTGAATTCAGTCCCATCCGTTCCAAAAAGATTATTCTAACCTAATGTAGCCAAAGATGGACACTTCGTAAAGATTTAATAGCACCAAATCATTTAAACAGCATCTTTAGCTGATAAGAGTATTTCTTGTGCAAATGTGACAGTAATATAACTAAATTCTACAACATTTGATTTAACAGCCATATTGCCGTTTCGATAATAATTGCACTTGTTTCTTACCGTTGCTTTAGGTAGGCACTAGCCGTATTTCACTTATCGCTATCGCTAGCGAGCTACTGTTTGGTCGACTCCACTTCTCACCCATACACCTGATCGCAATATCTAACAGCTTTCTTCCAGCTTCGTACCAATGAACTTCGTCGTTGCCAGTCGCTGCGCGTCTGTCAACAAGCGAACCTAGATCCCGGCCCTCGGCTCGCTGCCGGCATATGTACCCAGCCAGATCAATTTCACTGCGAGATTCCTTCTCCGCTAGCACCGGTTCTCCGGTGACGGTTTCAGCAATCACGATACCGAATGCAAAAATGTCTAGCGCTGGTGACACATCTCCCCGGACCGCTTCCGGCGCCATGTACGCATTCGTACCGATGATGCTGGTCGTCGTGCGTGAGCTGGTCAGTTTGATGAGCCCGAAATCGCACAGCTTTGCAACAGAACCGTCCAGCAGAATGTTGGCCGATTTCACATCGCGGTGAATTATTTTTGCTTTTTCGTGGAGAAATTCGATAGCATTTGCGACGTCTTTTAGGTACTTTAGTCGGATTTTGTGCTCCATTTGTCGTTGGCCCCTTCGTACTAAGGACAAAGCCGTTTCCAAGTTACCATCCTTCAGATACTCGTACACCAAGCACAGATACGGCCCATCCGAGCTGGAACCCAGCAAACTGACCACATTCCCATGGCAATGCTTCGAGAGTATGTCCCGTTCCAGTTGAAACTTTTCCCGAAACTTGTACTTGTCTGGATCGAGCCGCTTCACTGCTGCCACGGGAATGGTTGATGAGAGATGAAGCGCCAAAAATACCGTTCCAAAACCTCCGGCACCAATCGACCGGCCATCGGGTGTCTGAAGGTTCCCATTTGTAAATAGTGCAGGGTTAAAATTGTCGGTGACGTTACGTAGTAGATCGTAAGTATAATCCGTAACCGCTATCGTGGGCGATGAAAACTTTATCATATCGCTAACTGACTCACCACTGGATGATATAACCGCTGACGAACTAAATTCACTTTCCGATGATTCAATCGTACTGGAATCTGAACCCAACATCGACAACATTGGAACACTGTTGTGAGTATTGTTTGCACTGTTTGAATTGATCTGCGATCGATGCGCGTCAACTGTGTGCCCTAACAAGGCCGATAATGCGGGAATATCTTCCGGCAGTTCTTGAGGCGCTTTATTGTCCTCCTTCACACTTTCCGCTCCGCCAAATATTGACAGATTTGGAGTATATTGATCGACCACTTCGTTAGCTATATGATCATAGTTACGATTGTTTTGGAGTTTAGAAGATTCCAGCTTAACCTGCGCTGGTTGGTTGGCATCTGCCGTAATGCCCAATGCCGAAAACATTGGTAATCTATCACCCGATATTGGACCTTCCGGTATAGGTGTGTTGTGAGGTTTGAATGTCGATTTTCTTGGACTCGACGGACCGGGATGCTGATCAGGGTAGCGCTCCATCAGCACTGGATTGAGCACGTCGGCCGCATCCGGGGCAGAGTGAGTATTGTTGTTGCTCGAAGAAAACACCAGCAACTCTCCATCCGCAATGGACGAAGACTTTTCCTTGATTTCAAACCGCTTCATTGGACACATTTTATCGTAATAGTCCCGATTGTTGTCGATCGTCACTGATTCCACATTGTTCAGCAAGATAGTCGAGCTTGGATAGCTTATTCCGTTTAGCAACGATTCCGTTTGATAATCGTCGGACAATGTCACGTCGATCGGTGCACCCGGGCCATCTTTTGGTCGGGCGGGAGGTTTCTCCTTCAGCAACGTAGTCAAGTATTCTGCAGCACGGATCTGTTTCGCGCGCACCAACAACGTTAGCAAATGATCAACCGTCGGTCGCACCTGTCCGGAGACAGCCCATTCGTCGAGGAGCAGCTTGGCTGGAGATGTGTTGCTTTTCTGACTTTCCGTCTCGAGAATGCTACAATGGAATGACTTTCATAAGCACAGGCACCATAAAACCAATTGGACTTTCTTCTAAGAACGATTGCCTAGCTAAGAGGAACACGATGACTCACCTCTCATTCAGTCCGGTATATTTGAGCGCGTACTCCTCTTTTGACAGGTCGTCCAGGTTCCTTGGAATCATGTACAGAAAATCTCGCCAACCTTCGCTGGTATCCAGGATATGGGCCAACGTTTCCAGATGGAACGCCATGTGACGAATCTCCATGTTCCGGTGCATTGTTTCGGTAAAACATCAACTAACAGACCAGCCGAGTGTTGTTTTGATTAAATTATTTATATTGTTGCACCCCCTCCCCCCGTGCGTGCTGTCAAAATTGACAACTCCCGACGTGTCGGGTATGACATTTCCCAGTTGCAATTGCCGTGTGTTCTTCTCCGAAAAAAAACAAGCCGGGAAACGAATAAACAAATGTGAAATTTGCTCCTCAAATAAAAGGACAGCCGACCAAACGCAACCGCCCGATCGATTCATACCAAGTGCCAGATGGAGCGCAATCACCGCGAGGACCAATGCAATGAAATCGAGGCGCTCGATTCGATCTACTGTGGCGAGCTGGAAGTGTTGGAGACGGAACCGCACAAGTTCCGACTACCGATCGCCACCACCGAGTACGATCCGGAGGTGGAAACCGAAGGCCTCTCCTGCCAGCTCCTGTTTACATACACAGACAAATATCCCGACACAGCACCGTTGGTGGAAATCGAAGACCCAACAAACTTCCAGGATGGCTACGAGGAGGAACTGTTGGAACACATCCACAAAACGATAGAGGAAAACATCGGCATCGAGATGATCTTCTCGCTGGTATCATCAGCACAGGAATGGCTAAACGTGAAGTACGACGAGCTGAAAAATGCGGCCGAAACTGCCAAGGAAGAAGCCAAGCGGAGGGTCGAAGAGGAAGAAATGAAAAAGTTCGAAGGAACGCGCGTCACGGTAGAATCGTTTATGGTGTGGAAAATGCAGTTTGAGCAAGATATGGGCATTACGGAACGAAAGGAAAAGGTGGCGGCCGAAGCCCGCAAACTAACCGGGAAGGAATTGTTCCTGAACGACAATACACTGAACGAATCCGATCTGAAGTTCCTCATGGATGCTGGAGAATCGATTGAAAGTGTGCGTATCGACGAGTCGCTCTTCCAAAACATCGATGATCTGGATCTGGAATCCGACACGGACGACGAGGATTACGTGCCAGAGTAGGCGTGTTGGGCGAATGTCGGATGGAGTTTGCTTGTTGCTTGAAAAGACTGTAAACTGCCGAAATACAGTGAAAGTTATTCCTTACGATAATTGTTCCAATTTATTGCATTCTTCGAAGGGGTTTTCCGACGACGATGGACGATTAGAGCAGATCCGTCGCATTATTCAGTAACTTCGGTAATTGTTGCCGTTCGCAACGTTGGCTCTAGATCGTCCAGATCAACGTCGGAATCATTGTCGTCTGCATTGCTGCTGTTATTCGCTTTGTTCGTATCTTCCTTTTGTTGCTCGTTCTTCTTCTCGCGAGGGAAATCAAGCTTGGCCCACGTTCCCGGTTCTGCTTTGACCAGTGTTATTTCTACCTTCGTGCCGAACATTTGTACCTTACACTGTGCCACGTCGATAACCTGGTAACAATCAAAAAAGGTTTTCTTTTTAACACTCCTTCTACTAACCCCACCAAAAAGCTTACCCCGCGTAGTTCCATATCCACGTCGTACTGGTTTCCATCCTGTTGCGGAAAAACCAAACAAATGGCCAACCGAATCGGGTTCACGCGGACGAAGCTCTTTGCATAATGATAGTTTTTCGCATAAACCGTCACCACCACCGTAGTTGCCGTTTGATGCCAATCCAAGCGGCACTTGATCGCTTTTGATTCATCTTCCTCGCTGACCCACAAATGCTTGCCAGTTTCGCAACCGGCCTGATTCATGAAGGCAGTAAAATCCGACGTTCTCCGTTGACAGCATGACCAAAATTTCAGCCCCTCGTGGAAGATCGGCACGCCCGGATGGTAAACGCACGGTTTGTCGTTCGTTTTGGCATCTCCATACGTGATGCTGCAGCCACCATGCTTACAAACCATGCTGGCATCGATAGCAGCGGGATCCGTCGGGTTCTTCTTCTTTGCCGTAGCAGCTGGCATTTCATCAATCTGTTTCCGGAAAGCTGGTGCTACCCACGGATCCAACGAAGTGACTGGCGTTTCGAATGCCGGGCGTACCATCGTCGGACGAATCGGTTCTCTAATCTTCACCTCTACCGGAGGCGTTTCTTCCGTCAACGACGAGTCCTCTTTACGTTTCTCCGGTTCTGGTGGCTTCTCATTTGAATGCAGTCCACGTGTGCAGCCCTTGATGTTAAGAAATTCCGTAAAATCCACGCTCTTCTTGTTGCAACAGCTCCATCCTTTGTAGGCATCGTGGAAAAATGGCACTCCCGGATGGTGAACACAATCTACAAAGCGAGAATACTGAATGAAAACGAGAGTGTTGTAAAATTTAAAACCCGCATACCTTCGTTATTGTTTTGTGGGTCAAAACTCTGACCGCATCCTCGGTTATAGCATACGACCATGGTAGGCATGGTTCAGATCGTACTATGTAGTCCGTGAGCTATTGAAGGTAAGATTTTTATCCGTTTATGGTATTGCTTTTATGCAGCCCGGTAAATTTATCTCAATTGGTCAAACATACGCGCAGGAACGTGAATTGAACCGTTAGTTTTGTGTCCTTAATGAATGTTCGAGAAACCACGCGAAGTTGCGGATTTGCAAAACTATTTTCTGCCGCTATTGTTTTTTTTTTTGTTCCGTTTGCTGCAAAAAAGCACAATTTCCGCGTTGACAGTTTAGATCAACACAAGTCATTGCGTAGTTGTCAAATTTCGTGTGCGCGCGTGTGCCCATTACCACAGTTGATTTGGTTTGACATTTTCAGCTGTATCGGTTAGCATCAAAACAAAACGAGCACGTAAACAGTTTATTTCGTGAACAGAATCGCACAGAATATAATTGATTAATTAAATGTGAATTAGTTTCTCAGACACGAAACAGGTGAGTGAAGACAGTTTAAAATAGTGCTTGTTTAATGCTAGTTTCGTATTTTTATTGCCTAAATGGTTTGTCGCGGCACAAATTGTATCCAAAAATCATCCGGTCCGTACACCAACCCGGTACGCCGTCTGGAAATATCCGGCAAAGGATCAGAACCCGTTTGAGACAGATTGAATCGTTGCATGAGTGTAGCCACTATCAAAAACATCGTGTTGCGGGTATAGGTTTGTCCGGGGCACTCTCGTTTGCCCGCACTAAACGATATCGACCGATCTTTCGACAGCACCAGACTGCCTGTCTCGTCCAGGAAACGGTCTGGTCGGAAAGTGTACGGATCATTCCACACGTCTATCTGATTGTTCATACTGTCTAAATTGAACAAAAGAAGCGTATTCGCTGGTATGTTGTACTCGCCAAAGTTAACATTTTGCTGTGCTCGATGCACAACTCCCGAAGGTATTAGCGTATCAATTCGCAGGCACTCGCGTAGCGTCGCCTCGGTGTACGGTAGATTGACGCGATCGTTGAGCGTTGGAAGTCGATCGCTATCCACGACTTCATCGATTTCCTGCTGCATTCGTTTTACAACCGCAGGATTTAACAGTAGTCGCTCGAGAAGCATCGATAGTTGGACGGCCGTGCCGGAAGTTGAGGGAAGCAGAAAGTCGGCCAAACCTAGGATCAATTGATCGTCTAACAAGTAAAGAAGTTAGTGAAAATAATGTAGAAACAGCCTCTTAAAAGTCAGCTACTTACATTGAAATGTGACTTCATTATCCTGTGGGAAATGGTTTTGCATCTCACGCAGATACACATCAACGAAGTGGCGAGGATTGTTCGCATCAAACGTTTGCATTTGCTTATTAACAATAGTTTCTATCAGCTGACACACTCCCATCATTCCACTACGAATTTTGTTATATTTGATGGTGAACGGAAATATGAAACGTAGCCAGGGAAAATAGCTGTAGATGGTTCCGTAATCATCGGCGTGCCGTAGGAACAGTAATCCTTTTCTACCAGCTCTGGGAAACGAATCAATTGGATTGCTAATTATAAAATCGAACACAGATAATGAAATCAACCAAGCTACTTACTGCACCAACGATTTGGCTCTTGCACGTTCGTATCGTTCACCGATTGCTAGTTGCAGGAATATGTTTGTAAGCGTAATTAAAAACACATCCGGACACTTGACGATTCCTTCTGCACGGATAAAGTCCCGTTCGTAATCATACCGCTGGCCGGACGTTAGTAGATCCACCAGCTGCTGTAGCTCCTCTTCCACCTCCTTTTCGTACTGTTCCGAACGCCTTCCGAACCCATAATCGCGTAGATATCGCAAGAAGAACCAACGTTGATCCTTCCAACTCGGACCGTCAATGAAATTGATGCCTCGCAGTTTGAATTCCTTCTGACGCAATTGGGCTAAAAATAGATTCGGTCGTCCATCGAGCTCGCGCCTTGCTAGCAGCTTTCGGGCAATGTCGAGATCCTGGACAATGATCGAGGGGTAGCCTACCAGCGACAAACCGAGCACCTTGGTCTTGTAGAATCTGGCAAGTTTGGACGCCGCCCTGTGCAGATGTCGGTAGTTGAGCAACAAGAGCAGCCCATAGTCTTCCAAAATGGGCAACCGTGGTGGTCCGGGCGGGTAGTTGGCAGGCCGTTTTATGTTGTGCAAATAGAACCGGTACGCAAGCAATAATACCACAGCCGACCAGAGGAACACACTTATGATAGCCATTTTGTTCGGGTTTGAAGAAGTAAATAGAACTGTTTGTGCCGAATGCCCTTTTTATAAATCAGTTTTACCGTTGTTTTTTTATCGCATAGTGCATGTATAAACGTTCGTTTAGCACGCAACGTTCGGTAAAGTTGAACTTGATCGAAGTGATGGGTCCATCCATTGACATTCACGGACTTTTCGGACATACGGACATACAAAAACGTAAAGGAATGTACGGAACTTGTTATTGAGTCTATTATGTCACTTTTTGTTCGTTTATTTTATAACATTAATATAATATCATAGATATATACAGCTATTAAATGTTTTGAAAACAATAATATAAGAAATTTCCTCTCAATTCGATATTAAAAAAAACATTCATGGATTTGTGCACATGGCAGGGATATTCAAGAAATTATTTTTGTAAGATAAAATAGTGTAATGTTCACTATTATTTAAAGTATGGCAGGTGTTACGGCTTCATCTTGGCTCAAACCTTAACCAATAATCTTCCGGTGCGATAATAACGCCGGTGTTCCGTTTACTCAAATCGGGCAACCGAGCATTCGGAGGTTGGCGTATGTTAAAGTTCTGCATCAATGCTGCCAGCGTCAAAAACATAATATTTCGGGCGAACGTTTCGCCGGCACACAAACGCTTCCCAGCACCGAACGGCAGGGAAAGATCTTTCGCTAGACACAGCTTACCATCGTCATCGAGGAACCGTTCTGGGCGGAAACATTCTGGGTCGCCCCAGTATTCCTTCTGGTTGTGGATCGCATCCAGCCCGATAAGAACGAATGTGTCCTTCGGTAGTTCGTAGCCACGCAGGGTCGTATCTTCCTGCACTCGGTGGGCGATTCCCGACGGTACGAGCGTATCGATGCGCATGGCTTCGCGCAGCGTAGCCTCGGTGTACGATAGCTGGTTACGATCGTCCAATGTGGGCAGTCGTCCGTGACCTACGACTTCATCGATTTCACGCTGCATTCGCTGAACCACGTCCGGATTGTGGAGCAGACGTTCCAGCAGCATTGCTACCTGTGTTGTTGCGCCGGAAATGGCGGGAAAGAAGAAATCGACCAAACCAAGCAGCAGTTGATCGGCTGGAAGATAGAAAGTCGCGTCACAATTGTATGCAAGAATCGATCGTATCGTAGGATGCTTACGCTGGAAGGTGAAGTTCGGTTCCTGCGGAGTGCATTTCACCATCTCACGGAAGTACAGATCCAGGAAGCAACGCACATGGTTTTCGTCGAAGGTGCGCAAATATTTATCGATAATCGTCTGAATGAAACCGTTCACGTTAAGGCTAGCTTTGCGGATTACGTTATATTTGCGCGAGAACGGATAAATGTAACGAAGCGAAGGAAAGTAGCTGAGAATGGTACCGTAGTCGTCCCAGATATGGGCATTACGGAACGAAAGGAAAAGGTGGCGGCCGAAGCCCGCAAACTAACCGGGAAGGAATTGTTCCTGAACGACAATACACTGAACGAATCCGATCTGAAGTTCCTCATGGATGCTGGAGAATCGATTGAAAGTGTGCGTATCGACGAGTCGCTCTTCCAAAACATCGATGATCTGGATCTGGAATCCGACACGGACGACGAGGATTACGTGCCAGAGTAGGCGTGTTGGGCGAATGTCGGATGGAGTTTGCTTGTTGCTTGAAAAGACTGTAAACTGCCGAAATACAGTGAAAGTTATTCCTTACGATAATTGTTCCAATTTATTGCATTCTTCGAAGGGGTTTTCCGACGACGATGGACGATTAGAGCAGATCCGTCGCATTATTCAGTAACTTCGGTAATTGTTGCCGTTCGCAACGTTGGCTCTAGATCGTCCAGATCAACGTCGGAATCATTGTCGTCTGCATTGCTGCTGTTATTCGCTTTGTTCGTATCTTCCTTTTGTTGCTCGTTCTTCTTCTCGCGCGGGAAATCAAGCTTGGCCCACGTTCCCGGTTCTGCTTTGACCAGTGTTATTTCTACCTTCGTGCCGAACATTTGTACCTTACACTGTGCCACGTCGATAACCTGGTAACAATCAAAAAAGGTTTTCTTTTTAACACTCCTTCTACTAACCCCACCAAAAAGCTTACCCCGCGTAGTTCCATATCCACGTCGTACTGGTTTCCATCCTGTTGCGGAAAAACCAAACAAATGGCCAACCGAATCGGGTTCACGCGGACGAAGCTCTTTGCATAATGATAGTTTTTCGCATAAACCGTCACCACCACCGTAGTTGCCGTTTGATGCCAATCCAAGCGGCACTTGATCGCTTTTGATTCATCTTCCTCGCTGACCCACAAATGCTTGCCAGTTTCGCAACCGGCCTGATTCATGAAGGCAGTAAAATCCGACGTTCTCCGTTGACAGCATGACCAAAATTTCAGCCCCTCGTGGAAGATCGGCACGCCCGGATGGTAAACGCACGGTTTGTCGTTCGTTTTGGCATCTCCATACGTGATGCTGCAGCCACCATGCTTACAAACCATGCTGGCATCGATAGCAGCGGGATCCGTCGGGTTCTTCTTCTTTGCCGTAGCAGCTGGCATTTCATCAATCTGTTTCCGGAAAGCTGGTGCTACCCACGGATCCAACGAAGTGACTGGCGTTTCGAATGCCGGGCGTACCATCGTCGGACGAATCGGTTCTCTAATCTTCACCTCTGCCGGAGGCGCATCTTCCGTCAACGACGAGTTCTCTTTACGTTTCTCCGGTTCTGGTGGCTTCTCATTTGAATGCAGTCCACGTGTGCAGCCCTTGATGTTAAGAAATTCCGTAAAATCCACGCTTTTCTTGTTGCAACAGCTCCATCCTTTGTAGGCATCGTGGAAAAATGGCACTCCCGGATGGTGAACACAATCTACAAAGCGAGAATACTGAATGAAAACGAGAGTGTTGTAAAATTTAAAACCCGCATACCTTCGTTATTGTTTTGTGGGTCAAAACTCTGACCGCATCCTCGGTTATAGCATACGACCATGGTAGGCATGGTTCAGATCGTACTATGTAGTCCGTGAGCTATTGAAGGTAAGATTTTTATCCGTTTATGGTATTGCTTTTATGCAGCCCGGTAAATTTATCTCAATTGGTCAAACATACGCGCAGGAACGTGAATTGAACCGTTAGTTTTGTGTCCTTAATGAATGTTCGAGAAACCACGCGAAGTTGCGGATTTGCAAAACTATTTTCTGCCGCTATTGTTTTTTTTTGTTCCGTTTGCTGCAAAAAAGCACAATTTCCGCGTTGACAGTTTAGATCAACACAAG
>KZ062179.1:35556-52998 GCA_002091835.1 Anopheles maculatus | reverse complement strand
CGGGCGAACGTTTCGCCGGCACACAAACGCTTCCCAGCACCGAACGGCAGGGAAAGATCTTTCGCTAGACACAGCTTACCATCGTCATCGAGGAACCGTTCTGGGCGGAAACATTCTGGGTCGCCCCAGTATTCCTTCTGGTTGTGGATCGCATCCAGCCCGATAAGAACGAATGTGTCCTTCGGTAGTTCGTAGCCACGCAGGGTCGTATCTTCCTGCACTCGGTGGGCGATTCCCGACGGTACGAGCGTATCGATGCGCATGGCTTCGCGCAGCGTAGCCTCGGTGTACGATAGCTGGTTACGATCGTCCAATGTGGGCAGTCGTCCGTGACCTACGACTTCATCGATTTCACGCTGCATTCGCTGAACCACGTCCGGATTGTGGAGCAAACGTTCCAGCAGCATTGCTACCTGTGTTGTTGCGCCGGAAATGGCGGGAAAGAAGAAATCGACCAAACCAAGCAGCAGTTGATCGGCTGGAAGATAGAAAGTCGCGTCACAATTGTATGCAAGAATCGATCGTATCGTAGGATGCTTACGCTGGAAGGTGAAGTTCGGTTCCTGCGGAGTGCATTTCACCATCTCACGGAAGTACAGATCCAGGAAGCAACGCACATGGTTTTCGTCGAAGGTGCGCAAATATTTATCGATAATCGTCTGAATGAAACCGTTCACGTTAAGGCTAGCTTTGCGGATTACGTTATATTTGCGCGAGAACGGATAAATGTAACGAAGCGAAGGAAAGTAGCTGAGAATGGTACCGTAGTCGTCCCCGTTTCGTTGGAATATCATTGCATTCGAGCCGGTTCTGCGAAGAAGCGAAGTAAGTAAAAGCGAGAAGACACCCCCGTTAATGATAACTGAGAATGGTACCGTAGTCGTCCCCGTTTCGTTGGAATATCATTGCATTCGAGCCGGTTCTGCGAAGAAGCGAAGTAAGTAAAAGCGAGAAGACACCCCCGTTAATGATAAGAAGGTAGAGCAAATGCACTTAATGCATCGAACACTGGTTGCTGTAAATCTTAAACGCATATTGCACTGATCAGCCGTTTTCGCTAGTAACAAACACATTCACTCACTCGTATAGTACGCCCGTTTCCTCGCGGGACAACCGCTCACCGGACACAATCTGCAGAAACGCGTTTGCAAAGCAGCTAAAGAACACGTTCGGACACTTGACGTAGCCATCCCGCATGATCGCGTTCTCGTGCTCATGCTTCGGTCCGTACCGAAGCTGGTCGATCAAAATCAGCAGCTCACTGTTCACTTCCGCCTCGTGCTGTGGAAACCGTCGGCCAAACCCGTAGTCACGCAGGTAGCGCAGGATGAACCAACGCTGCTCCTTCCAGCTTGGTCCATCGGTGAAGAATATACCGCGCCGATTGAAATCTTTGTCGCGTATCCGCGCAAGATAAAGATCCGGCCGACCGTCGAACACTTTACGATTCAGTACCTCCTTTGCTACTGCAAGATCATTCACCACGATTGAGGGGAAATTTTTGAGCGAAATGCCGAGGATTTTGGTGCGATAGAAATCACCCAACGAGAGGGCCGCTTTGTGCAGGTGTCGATAGTTGATCAACAGTAGCAGCCCGTAATCGCCCAGAAATGGAAACAGGCCGGGCGGTCCGGGTGGAAAGTTTTTCCCTGGACGACCGGTCAACGGTCGCAGCAAGCTGTAGAGCAGCAGTAACACGGCGACTCCCCACAGGAGCAGAGTTGTAGAGGCCAACATCTCGTTAGTAACTGAACCGGTTCGAGGTTTGCTGAAGACTTTTTATAAGAGATAGCCCCAGGTTCCGTCGAGCGAGCGGCCGTGATTGGAGCGTTTGTGTTGAGACAGAAAGGAAAAGCCTCTTGAGATGGCGCGAAGATGATGGTGTACACGCATCGATGTGGTCGTTATTTTGGTATACATATACACAATACACCCTTCAAGCACATGCAATTATCTCGTTTTAATCGTGAAGAACACAAGCGGTAGAACCGGCAGTGGGCCATCGTTGGTTGACAAGATGTTCTAATGTAACTAACCTATTCGGCTGAGGACGAGACGTCCCGATGGGTTATAAACCTGCACATTTATGGCATTTTTGTTTTTGTCAAAAAAAGCAAATGATCTTTTTACGACGGAACGTTGTTTTTTGCAACTTATTCTTGCAGTAAACATTCTTATCACGCCTGGTTTCAGAGAACCGGATCAGCCTGGGGAGTTAATGTTTACAAAATTGCAGGGACGCAATTGTTCAAAATTTCGCATCTGGAATGACTTGCGCGTTTGGGCGGCATGTTGTGTGCTTATTCGTTATCTTTATAAAATCTTAAAAAATAAAATTTGCATTAACCTTGAGTTTTAATTTGATTATATAAGAAATTGCGACAATAGGTCGCACGAGCTATGTGCGTCCTAGTAACAACGGAAGGTCGTTTGGGTTCAAGTTGCCATCGATATCGGAACGGTTTAAGTACAATCAATCAAGCGCTAACCACTAGCCAACTGGGGGACAATCAGCCTATTTAAATAATGATACAGAGATTTTATTTGTATTGTTCGAGTATTTGCCGTTTACAAACTATGTTTATCGCGAGACATGCACACACATACACACACACACGCACACACACACATTTGTCTGGAAGTCGAGTGTTGTTACATGGAGTAAAAAAGGTTACAATATTGGTACACAACAAGCAACAACATCTTAACGTGCCGTAAACTTAATTTTAAAATCTGGTGCCGTGCGTATAACACCGGTCAAATGTTGCTCGGGATCGGGCGAATGTTCCACGGTAAAGGTGAACTGCTGCACTAGAGTTGTGATCGTAAGGAATAATGCATTACGAGCAAAGGTTTCGCCGGCACAAACCCGCTTACCCGCACCGAACGGTACGGAACGATCCTGATCGTGGGATACATTTCCTTCCTCGCTGAGAAATCGTTCCGGTCGGAAGGTGTACGGTTCCGGGAAAACCAGAACCCGTTTGAGACAGATTGAATCGTTGCATGAGTGTAGCCACTATCAAAAACATCGTGTTACGGGTATAGGTTTGCCCGGGGCACTCTCGTTTGCCCGCACTAAATGATATCGATCGATCTTTCGACAGCACCAGACTGCCTGTCTCGTCCAGGAAACGGTCTGGTCGGAACGTGTACGGATCATTCCACACGTCTATCTGATTGTTCATACTGTCTAAATTGAACAAAAGAAGCGTATTCGCTGGTATGTTGTACTCTTCAAAGTTAACGTTTTGCTGTGCTCGATGCACGACTCCCGAAGGTATTAGCGTATCAATTCGCAATAACAAGCGTACCCTTGGGAATTTGGAAACCGGCAAGCTCCGTATCGGTGGTGGCTACGTGCGGGATACCCGAAGGTACGAGCGTATCGATCCGAAGTGCTTCTCGTAGGACGGCTTCACAGTACGGCAGATGGGTACGATCGTCCAGCAGGGGTAGCCGCGATTGACCGACGTGTCGATCGATCTCGGTGTACATTTTTTCCACCACAGAAGCGTAGGCCACCAACCGTTCTAGTATAAGGCCCAGCTTAGCCGGTATGGCAGAAAACGCTGGGACAAGAAAATCGGCACAACCAATAATTAGCTGATCGTCTGCGGAAGGTAAAGGTATCGATTAGCTATTTTCAGTCGTACGATCGCACGTTTTCCCCTTTTCCTCTTACACTCAAATCCAAATGCATCACCGCCACTCGTAGGTTTGCTGCCCGTTTGGCGCATTTCACGAATGTACGCATCGATAAAGCACCGAATGTCGTCCTCATTGTACGTTTGTTCGCACTTTTCCACCAGCGACCGTATGACACCGTTCGCTTTCTGATTTACCTCACGCAGCAAACGATAGCGGCTAAATCCCGGCAACAGGTGGCGTATCCAAGGGATGTAGCTTAACGCCAGCCCATAATCGTCACCCTGTCGATGGAAAGCGAGCGAACATTTGCCAACCCTGCGAATATTTGGGTGTAGAAGCCGTGAATACATTTTCACAAATGACCCCGATCACACCAATGCGGCTCGGCATTGGTACTCACTCGAACAGAACCGCCTGATCTTCTCGTTCCAGTCGCGTTGCGGTCAGCATACGCAAAAGCACGTTGGAGAAGAGAGCAAAAAACATCTGCGGACAAGCGGCATATCCGGTCGAGCCGTCCACAATTGCCCGTTCATGTTCATGCTTTGGCCCGTCCTTCAGCAGAGCGATTAGTTCCGTCAGTCCGGTTTGCAAGTCCTGCTCCACCGTCTCATTGCGTCTACCGAAACCATATTCGTGGAGAGTTTTGAGGAAAAATTTGCGCTGTTCACGCCAAGATATTCAAGAAATTATTTTTGTAAGATAAAATAGTGTAATGTTCATTATTATTTAAAGCATGGCAGGTGTTATGGCTTCATCTTGGCTCAAACCTTAACCAATAATCTTCCGGTGCGATAATAACCCCAGTGTTCCGTTTACTCAAATCGGGCAACCGAGCATTCGGAGGTTGGCGTATGTTAAAGTTCTGCATCAATGCTGCCAACGTCAAAAACATAATGTTCCGGGCGAACGTTTCGCCGGCACACAAACGCTTCCCAGCACCGAACGGCAGGGAAAGATCTTTCGCTAGACACAGCTTCACTGTCTCCATCGGTGAAGAAAATCCCTAAACGTTAAACGCCGTCAATTGAAATCTATTGAAACTGTCGATAGCGATAGGTCGAACCCGAAGTTACCTCTTCTCGCGTACTGCTCGTCGCGTAACCGTGCGAGGAACAGATCCGGTCGACCATCGAACTCACTGCGCTGCAACACTTGTCGCACTGTGTCGTGATCATTCACGACGACCGCCGGAAGTGGACCGAGGTACAATCCAACGAGCTTGCTGTTGTACAGCTGGGTAAGCTTGGCCGCTGCTCGATGCAGATGGTTATAGTTGAGGGCCAGCAGGAACGGATAGCTGCCGAGCAGTGGTAGCCTCGGTGGTCCAGGTGGAAACCGTTCCGATGGACGACGGAGAATGTATCTTATCGTGTACGAAAGCATCAACACGACCAGTGCCGCTAAAATTAAATCCATCATCGATGATATCATGCTGTAGGTTAATTACGGACTCTGACGGGGGGAAGCGTAATGGGTCAACTCGAACGCGGGTGCAGGTGGATAATTCGACGCCAAGCCAAACTGTTATCACAACACACAGACGCACAATCCGTATGTGGGAAATGTTCCGAATTCGACCAACGTTCACAAACGACTGAAGTCCACCGATAAAGCACCGAATGTCGTCCTCATTGTACGTTTGTTCGCACTTTTCCACCAGCGACCGTATGACACCGTTCGCTTTCTGATTTACCTCACGCAGCAAACGATAGCGGCTAAATCCCGGCAACAGGTGGCGTATCCAAGGGATGTAGCTTAACGCCAGCCCATAATCGTCACCCTGTCGATGGAAAGCGAGAGAACATTTGCCAACCCTGCGAATATTTGGGTGTAGAAGCCGTGAATAAATTTTCACAAATGACCCCGATCACACCAATGCAGCTCGGCATTGGTACTCACTCGAACAGAACCGCCTGATCTTCTCGTTCCAGTCGCGTTGCGGTCAGCATACGCAAAAGCACGTTGGAGAAGAGAGCAAAAAACATCTGCGGACAAGCGGCATATCCGGTCGAGCCGTCCACAATTGCCCGTTCATGTTCATGCTTTGGCCCGTCCTTCAGCAGAGCGATTAGTTCCGTCAGTCCGGTTTGCAAGTCCTGCTCCACCGTCTCATTGCGTCTACCGAAACCATATTCGTGGAGAGTTTTGAGGAAAAATTTGCGCTGTTCACGCCAACTGTCTCCATCGGTGAAGAAAATCCCTAAACGTTAAACGCCGTCAATTGAAATCTATTGAAACCATCGATAGCGATAGGTCGAACCCGAAGTTACCTCTTCTCGCGTACTGCTCGTCGCGTAACCGTGCGAGGAACAGATCCGGTCGACCAACGAACTCACTGCGCTGCAACACTTGTCGCACTGTGTCGTGATCGTTCACGACGACCGCCGGAAGTGGACCGAGGTACAATCCAACGAGCTTGCTGTTGTACAGCTGGGTAAGCTTGGCCGCTGCTCGATGCAGATGGTTATAGTTGAGGGCCAGCAGGAACGGATAGCTGCCGAGCAGTGGTAGCCTCGGTGGTCCAGGTGGAAACCGTTCCGATGGACGACGGAGAATGTATCTTATCGTGTACGAAAGCATCAACACGACCAGTGCCGCTAAAATTAAATCCATCATCGATGATATCATGCTGTAGGTTAATTACGGACTCTGACGGGGGGAAGCGTAATGGGTCAACTCGAACGCGGGTGCAGGTGGATAATTAGACGCCAAGCCAAACTGTTATCACAACACACAGACACACAATCCGTATGTGGGCAATGTTCCGAATTCGACCAACGTTCACAAACGACTGAAGTCCACTAGCGATGCCATGGGTTTCCTTCCATTGGCACAAACCGCAGTTGGAGATCGTCGTCGATGTCGTCGTCGTTTTGTGTAGTGGTTTTTTGTTTGTGCTGCTTTATTTCGTATTCGTTTCGCTGGTACTCTGTTTGTGTGTGTCTCTCTCTCTCGCTCTTCAAAAGTGAACCAGATGGATCTGTTTAGATATGATGCGTTTCCGCACCCCAAAGAGCACCAGCACCATAACCGATTGCCCTACTGTGTGGCGTACTCCGATTTGTGGATGGATGTGTGGTGAAGCGTATTTTTAGAAGGCGCAATATATCCAACCACACTATTCCTCAAGGCGCAATAGGAATCGAGCGGAGTTCTTACCTTGCCGTTGATCGGTTTAGAAGACGCCGAAGTTCTCCAGAGATTCAGAGCTTCTCAATAAGCAGCGAATTTAAACCGTTAAAAAGGATTCTCTTTTTTGTAATATATTCATTGCACCATCTCGCTGCTAGGACCATATTGTCCTTGGAATTAACATTCGATAATCGCGTCACCTCCAGTATGGCTTCAGACGCTTATTAGAACTTTATACTTTAATATCTTCTAAATTTCGTTTGAATTTGTTAACCTGTTCTGGATACATATGTTGATCTTATATTATCAAAACTAGGATATATAGGGAATATTCTTACACACCTCGTTTGGGAACCACTGGCAGCACGGCATTTCTGGAGATGATTGAGATGCGTAAAAAAAACGCGCTTACAAACGAAGAAAAGGACGGAAGTGTACTTTCTCTCGCTTTTCGTACCAAGCAGCGTCGTCGTAGGGTAGCGTTGAAGGGTTCGTTGATGTACAAATTGCGTAAGTGCAGTGCAGGTCCACAGTTTCGGGGTGAAATGTCCGTTGCCATGGCGACGCGTAAATACGTTTCGGAAGCGACCGATAATCTTATTGCCGGACGAGTTTTTCTGTGCTGCTTCGTATGGGGAAGTTCTTTGTCACGTGCATGTAGCGTCGTTGAATGCTGGCATCTTTAAGATATTTTTATGTTGTTTCTTCAAAACTGGAGGTTACCGACGCACTGTAACATAAAGTCAGCTGTTTGTGCTCTCTGGAAACCTTTTTTCTTTTTCGCCCAATACACGCCAATGAAGAAGAACGAACCGACGGGCCGAATCGTTTAAAATCAAAGCAAACAAAGAATTCAAACACCGACTGGTTTTGCAATAGTAGGCTAAGGTGAAGGGACTTGTTTGGAGTAGTGGGTCGTTTTATTTGCGTTTCGATGGCATAATTATTATTTGCGCAGACCAATATTGTCAACAAACAGCGTGTGCGCATGTAGAAATATATTTGAAAAACAATTCTCTTCGTAAATTAAATTTCAATCAAATGTTCTTCGTAAGCATGTCGATCGAGAACAGGATTGCAAAACACGTTGCCTATTCATAGAACAAAAATTGTATGCAAAATAATTAAAAAAACAACTGCTCATGTTCTTTCTTTTCAAATCAAAAATAACAATTCATCGAAATCACCACATGCTCCCCATAGTAAGGTTTTTGAAAATTTTACGACCCATGATACGTACTGATTGTCGCGCTTGACCTTCTGCTTAACATTTTGTGTTGTGTTTTTTTTTACTTTAACATAAAAAAGGTCGTAAAGTATGTTGACTTTTGATGGGATTGGAACTCAAAAAAACGAGCCATGATTTAAAAGAGCCATCTGGAGCTGGTCAGCACCACCAATTTGAATCGTGGTTAATGGGGAGTTTTTCTATTTGAAATTTACGACCGCATCGTTGGTCTATCGTTGACTTTTGATTGATAAGCAATCTAGAGCATAGTTAAAATATATTTTTTTTAATTGTTTCATCTTCGTAGCCCCATTCCCTATCGCGTTCGTTCGGCCACGACGACAGTTTTTTCCTTCCTCCCTCCGATGGATGCTTCAGCCACACTAGAGCGTGCAACGGAATTGATCAAATGCTGCAAGGTACCACGGTTGGTCACCAGCATCGAAGAGGGCCCACTAGAACGGGCCACCTTTGAGCACTTTCTGCACGTGCTGGATGGGACGCTTCCGCTGGTGTTCGATCTGTTGGCCGAGCATGGTACCGCACTCACCGGTTACGATGCGTACAATGAGGACGATAACGTCGAGTTCAAAGCTGGGCTGGCACTTGTGATAGCCGAACAGTATAGCGCCGCCGATGGTGCGTCGGTCGAAGGGTGCAACGGTGAGGAGTATCGCACCGGTAAGGCGTCGCTGCGGAAACGCATCGCACAGTTCTACCAGGGCCACGAACTGGAGCATCTGCTGACTGACAAGGGCAGTGATCGGGTCTGGCGTCACTTGTACGACCATTATCGGCGGGTGCTGTCGGTGAATGAGTGGAAATATCATCCGGCCGACGTTACAGGGTTCGTACAATTGGTGGAGCTGCTGTACGGTCCCTATCCGCTGACCGTTACCCCGCCAGAGCTGGATGATGACGCAGCGGCATACATTCTGTCGGTGGGCATTACGTTGGTAGAGTTTTTCGAGCCCGCCTACCAGCTGATGGGATTGCGATTGTTTTGCGTGTTGTTGGGACCACGGCATCGGGCCGTCATGCGGCGGACCAACATTCACCGCGTGGTGTACACCAATGCAAAGAAGCTGACCAACAAATGTAATCAGGAGCTGTTCCTGGAAGCTCTCTGGAAATGCATCTATCTGTACGTGGAGTTGGAGGAAGCGGACAGGCAAGATTTTACACAGGTAAATTGTTTTTTCCCTTACCTTATGACCTCTCGTCATAACCCGTATTGCATTTTGCAGTGGAACACCGTCGATGACATTATGGACGTACTTTTGAATGGGCTCACGTTCCAAACGAAACTCAGCATGTCCAGCATCTATTTGCTGCACCTGTTGAAGCTGCTCGCCCTAGATTTGCCAAACTATATCATCGATGGGCTCGACGAGATTCAATCGATCGACAGAAAGTGTCACCTGTATGAACCGGTTTGCGAGCAGCTACGACAGGACTGTCTCGGTGGGTTCCACAATCGACGGTACTACCGATGGCTGCATCAGATCGTTCAACTGCTGCCACACGAAGCTATAAAATGCCAGGGAGCTTCGAGGGATAATGGTAGATATTGTCATGTATGTTTCATGTAGTTGAGCCAGCAAAAGATTTTGGTTCTGGACAAATTTGGTGACCGCAAGATTGATTAATTAATATCTACCCATGCTGTTGTGTTGCAGGGTGTGAATCTACTCTTCATACTAGTCACGTTCCCGGTCGAACCGGAAGCACTGCGACCAAGCCATCTTGGGATGCAGACGAGTCTGGTCGAGTTTATCAACGTGTTCAAACAGTATGAACAGCAGCAAAGTTCTCTCGCGGCCAAACGTTCCAGTGCGTCGAGCGACTTCGTGTTCAACACCAAAGCGCTAGTGTCAGTCAGTAAGACGATGTTGGTGTTTCTCACCGCACTCGCACCGCATTACTTTCCTGATCATCCTGCAATGGCAACGCTTGGACAGAAGCTTGCGGACGATTATGCCGACTGTGATTCCATCATGTACAACTGCATGCAGAGTTTGATTGAAAAGTTGCGATAAGTGTGTTGGTGGGGCAATGAGTTGTGTAAAAAGAATAGAATTAATTTCCGTGTTGTTGGTGTTGAGAAAGATAAGTTTTTTTCATATTGTTTTGTTTTTCAATTCGTTGCTAAAAACTAAATCTTTGGTGTGCTGATATAAAAAATAATGTAATCACCAAGCAAGCAACCGTCATATTTGAAATGCAATACAACTGTGGGATCTGTTGCTTCGAAACTATTATTACCACAGATGATTTCGAAACATCGACGATGATGTTCGAACATTCGCTTATAACACCGTGTTTAATTCTTAACGTTTCGTTTGTTAGTTTATTTTAATTCGCTATTTTGTCAAAAAAATAATGTTAGTTTTTATAAAGCAATGAAAGTGTATTTAAGAAAATCGTTTCCTTTTCTTAGTTCCGCAATTACTCGCAGTTTTGTATCGCAAAGTGTCAACTTTTGACTACGTGTATATTTTGACAGCTGTGTCAAACAAGAACAACAAGAAGAAGCAACTTTGATGTCGTGTTCGGAAACGCCGCAGAACCAGAGCAACACAAATCACAGAATCGGGTGCGAAAATCGGTAGACCAGATTCCACTGAATTTGGTGCTTCTCGTGCGGCATTGCATCGGATAGCAGCGTGAACACAGGATCTCAGTAAAGAAGATGGGCATGATGGATAGTTTGGGATTGAGCGGGCTCGCTGGTGGCGTGCAGCGGATGGACAAGCGACAGGTGAGTTGGTTGGCACTAAACGATGCTGGTTGATGTAACGGACGCGCTAGACGGAGCGATGGCTAAACTCTCCCTGTCCGTTGCAGTTCTTGTTCCAAATGCTCAGCTTCGGCATGATCGTTTCGTCCGCACTGATGATCTGGAAGGGGCTGATGGTAGTGACCGGGAGCGAGTCGCCGATTGTTGTCGTGCTGAGCGGTAGCATGGAACCGGCTTTCCACCGTGGCGACCTGCTTTTCCTCACAAACCAGGACGAGCCGGTGCGCGTTGGCGAGATTGTGGTGTTTAAGATCGAGGGCCGCGACATCCCGATCGTCCATCGGGTGATTAAGCTGCACGAAAAGTATGTATTGTTTGGGGTTCGTTTTGTACGTACCGTATCGGCAAGCCCCCGCCCGTACTTAACAATCTGCTGCCTTAACTTTTGCAGGAGCAATGGCACGGTGAAATTCCTCACGAAGGGAGACAACAACTCCGTCGACGATCGGGGTTTGTACGCACCGGGACAGCTGTGGCTCACGAAGAAAGACATCGTTGGCCGGGCAAGAGGGTTCCTGCCGTACGTGGGGATGATTACGATCTACATGAACGAGTATCCGAAGCTCAAATATGGTATTCTGGGACTGCTAGCGTTATATGTGCTTGTGCATAGAGAATAAGGCAAACTGCGGCACCCTTACTTCCTTTCGACACGATTGCGGTCCGATTCAGTGCCAGCGGTTGCGGATTGTGATGCATTCTGTTGCATTGTCGATGATGCGTTATGTTGTGTTAAATTGTTCCAGCTCTACAGACGCTCCCAACGTGTAGCGATCGAAGCATTTCCGGTGTTCCATGTGTAAGAAAACAGTGCAACTCGGGTTGGTATCTCACACGAAAAAAAGGAAAATTAGGGTGGTAAATAAAATAAATTATCATAAAAACACCTAACAATAGAAGATTTCCATGGTTCGGTTGTGTAATTAGTACAAATACCCATCAAAGGAGGGCGCTACTGTCGGTAGCGGGAAAGATCGTGTTGCACGTTTCGTATTTCGTTCTGTTCATTGTTAGGCACAATTTGTATTGAAGGAAAATGCGTAAAATATGCAACTTTATGTACTGAAATGAGCATTTTTGTTTGAAGAAAAACAATCTCGATATTCACTTCAGAAAATTCTGTACAATGTTCTCAATTTACATTCCTATTTTATTTGTTTGTCCACTTTTCATATTTCACATTCCGCTGCCAATTCTCCTCTCGACTTGTTCGTCGTGTTTGGAAAGAAGCTATTAACACCACTACTACTGAATATTGATAACCGTGCACCCATTTCTTCAGTTTGCTAAATCCTCCACTAATTGCACCGTTTTGTGGAGTTCCTTTTTTAAGCTTTTTAGCCAATCAAAAAGAAAATCTAACAAGAGCTCTTTAGTGCAAAGTACAAAAATAGATTGCATATGTTTGGTGGCTTACGGATTGGAGTAAATTTAACTTTACAGCATAGAAGTAACAGCAATCTCAGAATAAAGTGTTGACGATAGAGATAAAACAACTTTACATACCTTTCGGTCATCATCAACAGCGTCCGGTCATTTGACAAAAAAAGGTTAAGAAGCATGTTTTATTTATGTGTTTGTTTTTTTTTCTGTTTGTTTGTTTGTTGTTGTTTTATTTCGCTTCAATATTCTCGCTCGCTCGTTTATTTCTCTGTTTCGCACATTCGCGTTTGTTAGTGATGTCGTTCTCTTGCTAACCTTAAGCCTATGAGTTTCTATAAGATTAGAATCACATTTATCTTATATGTTTAGTTTCTTATTACTTTTACACCCCATCTTTCTTCCTTTCTACTCCTCGTTTTCACCATTCCTCTTACAGCGATTACTCAATCCATTCTCATACGCTTACTACTACGCTAGTAATATTTATTCTCGCTTGTGTTTGTGTGTGATCGCTTGGGAGGAGATGGGTAATGCGTTAATGATGGGAGCCTGGACGGGAGAGCGCGAGGTCTCAAACCTGTTTGTCCTCCAGTTCGCACAGTTAATTGTTTACACACAGAAAGCGATCGTCTTAAATACACCTACACACAGGTGTCCCCACACAAAACGGACCCACCCATGTCTGCACTTATATTTACAAATTGCTCTCATAACCCGGGTTTCCGGTTCGCGATACTATCGGGCAGCATATTGGGGAAGTCCAGCACTTCCCTTACACTTCCGGTAATGCAATATGGCGACACTAGCTAATCGGAATGGTGCTTAGGATGATTGTTTATTTGTTTGCTTGCTTGTTCGCTCACTAACTGCTTGCATTGTGTTGTGTATTGTTGTATACTAACGCATGGAATGATGGTGCTCTGATGGTTGACAAACGATACTACGGATGAGTCGGTTTGGCAGACTAATTTCTACACGTTAGCAGTCACTTCCCGTTCGTTGCATTCGTGCACAATAACCGAATGACAAAAATAGAGCCCACAAAATAGAGACAGTGCGCGCCACTTCCAAAATACGGTTCGCTAATCGCAAAATTGTTCTACTGATATGATCGTACAGGTGTCGGTTAGCTTGGTCGGGGGGAAAATGTGCGCCAGCGGAGGAATGCAGCGGGTTGTGATAAAAAATGTGGAGGGTTTTCCGTTTTCCGTTCAATCAGCCTTTTGCAGAATAGAGACACACTCGGGGAACTATTGCTTGCGCGGGAGAAATGTACAACCAAAAGCCGAAAACACACACACACACATACATTCAAGGCGTAATAGGAGGCATGTGTGTTACAGTCCCGCGTTTTATCATCATCTGCTCGACGATAGGAATGTTTGGGCAGCGTGAAAGTCTTACAGTAGCGTAACATCATTGGAACAGCAGCAACATTGAGTAGCGTCGTCTTGTTTGTTTTGTTTTTGTTCTTTTGTTCGCAGACAATTGCTTCTAATTGGCACGGATTACAAAACATAAAACTTTAAACACTTTTTGTTCTGGGTAATAAAATTCGTCAGTCACATGGCGGCAACCCGCGCACACGCATTGTCGTCCGGAACCACACTCCTACTGACCCTTTAGGTTTGTTTTGTTTGTATGTTCGTTTGTTTCTGCGGTGAATCCCCTTTCCTTCGCGTACAGTGATGGTGAGAAGCTGTGGCTTCGGTTTTGATTCGTAAAGAGCGTTTTTTGATTGTAAGTTTCATAAAACACCAGGCGTCTCCATCGTGCGAAACACGTGCTTCGAGCAGTGTTCTTGTTGTATAAATAGTTACTTCGTGTTTTCTGCTTTTCCTTTCCCGTTCTATTCACAGCTCAAACCATTGATTGATTGTTGGAGGAGAGGATGAAAATGGAACTAGGAATTTGATAGTTTTCAAAATAGTAGTAATACAAGCCATAGGAACGCCAGCTTCATCACCATCACCATTTCGTACACGTCCGGATTGACAATCGAAGTTGGCGGTTGTCACACGGTTTTTGTTTATCTAGGATTGCTCGATTCCGGCTTGTCATCGCCTACTAATACTCTTTACGTTTCTACTACTCATATCACCTTGCTTCTCTCTCTCGCACGCGCTCTAATCGTTTGGAAAACTTTGTTATCTATCACTGACCAGATTCTCCACGTCCGAAACCATCACTTCCAGATCGGATGGGAGCGGTTCGTCGAGTGGCCGTCGGCCGCCACCACCGCTCGTCGGTACCATCGGCCACTCGAACGGTCGTTGAGCTTTTGGATCATCCGCACAGGCTGCCGTGTGGGGTCGACCGTGCGCATGATGCGCATGCTGCTGACCCGTCACGTTCGATTTCACGTTCAGCGATGTCTGTCGTGCTAGAACCGGTCCAGACTGCTGCCCTTGACCAGACATCATCGCTGGCTGCTGTACCGCTTTACTGGACGTTCCCACACTGCTACGCCGCTGGTGTTGAGTGTGGTGGTGATGGTGATGATGCGAATGATGCCCGTGTCCATGGCTACCGTTGCTAGAGTTGGCAGAGTTATTGCTACCGAGTGTTCCGTTCCCACTGCCGGAATGTCGTCCCGATGCGCCCGGTCCATTCGAAGCCGAACGGGACAGTTTCGTCGGTTGCGTGATGCTATTCCGTCTACTGCCACCGTTCGATTCTTGCTGCGGTAGCATTTGGCTGGACGAACCGTGCCGCTTGAGGGAGTGTAAGTTAGACGCCGAACCCGACTGATGCCGGCTAAGGTTAGTGGAGCTGGAGCGTTTCTTGTCCGCGAAACTGTTGCGCTTGCCGCTGTGGCTCGGTTTGGCCAGATTCGTCGTGCTGGACCGTATTAGACACTCCGTACTGTCACCACCGAACGCACGGAACGCACTCGACGAGCTGTTATGCACACTGGACCGTCGCTGTCGATCACGGCCACCGCTGTTGCTATGGTGACTGCTGGAGTGCGCACCACCACCGGCCACTAGATTGGACGTGCTGCCACGCTGTGGATCTGCCCGCGATCCACCAACGGCAAACGGTTGGGTGGAACTCTTGGCCAGGGGGTTCTGCAGCCGTGTCCCGCTTGCGCTCCGACTGATCCGGAACGTGGCCGTATTAATTGATGGCACATTGGGCTGCTGTTGGGTGGTGGAAATCGAGTCCGGTTCGTCACCGTGTCCAAACGTAATGTTCTCGTACGTGTGGGACCCATCATCGGCTCCGGCAAGATCTTCTTCACCCGCGAGACCGTTCCGTGGATTGAGCGTTTCGTAGTTCGGTTCAGACACACCGATGATCGGGAGTTTCTCCTCCGCTACGGGCACCGGCTGACGGACGAGGATCGCCGACCGTTTACGGAGAGGTGGGTTTTGTTCTTCACCAGCGGCCGCCACCATCACACCACCCGGGCCGACCCGTTTCCGGTCGGTGAGTGGGCGACTTTTGCGCTTGCCACCAGCCGCACCCGGCACAATGTGCGTCTTTACGCCCGACACTGCCGATGGGTCCGTTTTCGAGAGCTTCAAGCTAAACTTGAACGGAGGTTTATAGACCACCTGTAGCCGAACCTTCTCGTTCAGGTTGCCAACGGACTTGGTTTTCACGCGCGTTTTCTTCGGTGACCGAGTGGCCACCGTTGGCGTCACCAGTGGAGCAGCGCCCGTCTGCTGACCACCCGCCGTCAGGTGATCCGGTGTGGATTGACTCTTGCTGAGTATGTTTGAGACAGCCGAGGCATGCTCGTACCCGGACCCCGGCTGGCTGGCTACGATCGGTGACTCCAGCAACCAGCGGTGCACCTTCCCGAAGGTGTTACTGTGGCTGTGCGCATCGGACGCATTCCGGCTCGAGTAATCGATCACCTCTTTATGTTTGGATTTCGGTTTCTTGTGTTTCTTCACCGGCTGCTTCACCGTCACCGGTTCCTTGACGGGCGATTCGTCCGACGGTCCGCCGCCCCCCGCCGTCGATCGCTTTTTCTTCTTCCTGAGCAACTTTTTCGGACTGTCCGAGGCGCCGGCGGCGGTGGTGGTGGTGGTGGTCGTGGTACGACCAACGTGCCGCTTCACCTGCTTAATGACTATGGTGGCTGGATTGGCGCCACTGGTCGGGACCGGTGGACCGCCCGTGCCGGACGCTTGCTGGCGCTGCTGCAGCTCCTTCGAAGTGGACGGTAGCACGGCGGTGGTGGTTGTGGTCGCTCCGTTCACCGTGGTCAGCAGCTGCTTTGGCACTGCTGCGGTCGCGGCGGTCGGTGCCACTGCCAGCGGTCCCTTCGTTCCCTTGGCCGTGGCCGAAGGTTTCGTTCGTTCGCCGCGGACCTTCTTTTTGAGCGGCACCTTCGTGCGGACGGCCGTGTGCACTATGACTCCGTTGTTGTCCTCCGGCAGGCGCACCGTTTCCGTCGTGGCGCTGTGTATGATGGTGACCGTTTTCAGCTTTAGATTGGTACGCTTGCCCAGCAACTTCGCGCTCAGAACCTGGGAAGTGGGAGAAGGCGTTTTTTTAGCGAATTATCGTTTAATAAGATTATAGGTTGTTACGTATGCATTAAAAACTAGACTTATTTGGGAAGGAGCTTCAATAATTGTTGGAGATTGTGATAATTTAATAACAATATTCTCAGCTCTGAGGTCTTGCAGGTATTTCGTATCAATGAAGATCACTTGCTCTACAACTTGGAGCATTTGGAGCAATTTAGAATTTTTCCGTTCACGCCAAGATCTTCTTCGGGAAATTGGTATTGGAAACATATTTATAATCAATCCTCACGCTCCTTCGCTCGTGCAGCGTCACATGCAACTTTGATCATTCACCCTTTTAGAGCTTTTGGATAAAAAATGGATTTACATTCCTCTTACGCAACGCTGACTATCCAGACACGGATATATTCATGCCAACGAAGTCAGTAATCGTTCTTTTCGATTCCTTTTGGCAGTTGCTATTATATCCGGAGCTCAAGATACGCAAAGCCATCAAGCATCAAGCCACAGATGTTCCAAATCCAAGTTTGATAATGCAGTCTAATGTGCTCTGTACACCGTACCATCGATGCAGAATCAATATGGATCGCCAGCTTGCAGAATCATTGCATGAAAAATCGTTACAACCAGTGTATTTTTTAATGCATACGTTAGGACAGATAGGACAGGTCTTTTTCGAGCGTTTGTGTCTTCCTACAAAAAAACAGTACTAGCAGTACAGGCGAATGGAGTGCCTACATGTGCGACAACCAGCATTA
>KZ062179.1:0-18873 GCA_002091835.1 Anopheles maculatus | reverse complement strand
CCCCACAAACACACACACACACACACCCACATACACACACACACACACGGAGTGTAGTAAAACGTGTGTCACATCTAGGTCGTGACAGAACAAGTCCTCGTTTGTTTCAAGTGTCAGTTACGATTTTTCGTCATTTTTAGCCATCCTTTCAGGCTGATGATTCTTTTGCCCGCCAGGATGGGTCGGATCCTTTACCGTTCGCTGCACACGCGGTTTTTCGTACGGAGCAGCTGGCAGGCAACCCTTAGAAAAAAGGGACAGAAAAAACGGAGACTGGTGAGAGGTCAAAGTATGCACACACACATACGCTGCGTATGCAGTTGCGTTCGTTGTCTTTCCCCTTATTCTGATTCGGTGACTGTGACTCTGTGGCGCCCGGAATCCTTTGCTAAGGTTGGGGGGAAACAGTGTTTCTTTCTGGTATCCAAACACAGCCACACATTCGCCTCCACATTTTCTGCTACGTGTGGGGGGTTTCTTTTCCTCCCCGCCGATGTGTTCAAAATCCCGAGAGCAATTTTATTCTGCACCAACTATGTGGAGAAACTAAAAAGGATGTGTGCGTGTGTGTTGTGTGTGTGTGGGAGAACAGATCTTGGTATACGCTGATGACATAGACATCATTGGTTTGAGGCTCTCCTATGTAGCAGAAGCTTACCAAAGGATCGAGCATGCGGCACTGAACCTCGGGTTGGAGATCAACGAGGCAAAAACCAAAATGATGGTGGCACCACCAGCGGCCCTGCTAACAAACACTGATTTACGCAGGGGTGATGTACAGATAGGTGATCGCACCTTCGAAGTCGTCCAAAACTTCACCTATCTGGGGTCAAAAGTCATACTACAGCCTGAGGAAACTTCTCCACTCAAAATACCTGTCGCGACGGACGTAGCTGGGACTGTACAAAACCTTTATAGTTCCAGCAGTCTCATACGCCTCTGAGACATGGACTCTGTCCAAAACTGACGAAACCCTCTTAGCCGCGTCCGAGAGAAAGATGCTCAGAAGGATTTTTGGCCCCGTATGTGTGGAAAAACAAAGGAGGAGCCGCTACAATGACGAGCTCTACGAGCTGTACGGTGAACTCACCATCGTGCAGCGAATTAGGCTCGCCAGGCTCTGGTGGGCTGGTCATGTCATGAGAATGGCGCCGGACGACCCAGCCCGTAAAATCATTTTAGGCCATCCACAGAGGAGGCGTGGTAGGCTCAAACTGAGATGGAGTGATGGCGTTGATGCGTCCGCCAGAACAGCCGGGATTTTGGCATTTTTTGGGCAAGTCAAGTTTTGGACCTCATGCTTAAGTGACTCCTTTTCATGACTTTGAAACACCAATTTAAAAATAAACCGACCGTTAATCCATTAAGCTAGAACTAAGCGAAACAACTTATTGTTTACAAAAGAATTACATTTACTGTAACAAAAAGTGTCATATTTTTTCAAGAAATTCAATTGCTTGAAATGACGATAATTAAAAAAAACGAAAAGTTGAGCAAGAGAAAAACGGAAAAAATTACACATCAACCACTAGTACCATTGCAAAACCATGGGTTTCAAATTTTGTTGACACGAAATGGAACCAGTGACAACTAAAAGTCCCTCACCATTAAACACCGCTCTGGGGCCACCGGGTAGTGTCTTTACGGAAACCGAGACCGGTTCGTGGAAGTGGGTCAAACACGAGGGGTGTCATCCGTGCCAACGTGTTCTGACAGATGTCCTGACAACAGGTACGTTCCATCCGCACTTTTGCCAGCCAAATCCCTGCTCTCTCTCTCCCGTACTTCACATTCCGTTCACCCTGTTCCTAATTTCTGAACACACATGCACACAAGGTTAGTAGCAGCGACTGCAGTCGGGGGCCTCGAACGCTTTGACACAGAAACTCATTCCGCCAGGTGCGGCTAGTGGCAATCTTTCCATTCTATTCCATTTCCGGACAATGCGAACAAAGAAGAAAGCTGGGAAAAACGGGAGTGAAGAAAAAACACCCACAAACACACACACACACACACACACACGGGGGTGAAAAAACACACACACACACACACACACACACACGAAGGGGAGTAAAACGTGTGTCACATCTAGGTCGTGACAGAACAAGTCCTCGTTTGTTTCAAGTGTCAGTTACGATTTTTCGTCATTTTTAGCCATCCTTTCAGGCTGATGATTCTTTTGCCCGCCAGGATGGGTCGGATCCTTTACCGTTCGCTGCACACGCGGTTTTTCGTACGGAGCAGCTGGCAGGCAACCCTTAGAAAAAAGGGACAGAAAAAACGGAGACTGGTGAGAGGTCAAAGTATGCACACACACATACGCTGCGTATGCAGTTGCGTTCGTTGTCTTTCCCCTTATTCTGATTCGGTGACTGTGACTCTGTGGCGCCCGGAATCCTTTGCTAAGGTTGGGGGGAAACAGTGTTTCTTTCTGGTATCCAAACACAGCCACACATTCGCCTCCACATTTTCTGCTACGTGTGGGGGGTTTCTTTTCCTCCCCGCCGATGTGTTCAAAATCCCGAGAGCAATTTTATTCTGCACCAACTATGTGGAGAAACTAAAAAGGATGTGTGCGTGTGTGTTGTGTGTGTGTGGGAGAAAATCCATGAAGTACCACCACTTACGATGTACATTTCATTTTCTCACTACCACAACATTTTGTTCCCCCCCGTTCCTGAACGGTGGACGATGGGGATTTTCATTTCTTGAGTTCCATTTCCGTTCCGTTTGTTACCACTAACGGGGTTGTGCAATGCACCCGGTTCCTCCACAAAGGACAGCGACCAGGACACGTACGGGCGACCCTCACACCCTCATTCGGCGGTAGCAACCGTTTCCGTCATATTCGCTTCAAATTCGAATATATCACCGGTTTTTGCACTCTATATTTTGGGGTCCCATCATTTTGCATCCAACCAGCGCAGCGTAGAGCACACGTTCCAGTCGCGGATGTGCATCGTTTCGTTTATGAATATTAAAAATTCCATTCCATCGCTCCGGCCGGCTCGGACTCGGGGCTCGGTTAAATGCAGCTACAATTTTCTACCAAACCATACAACACCGAAGAAAAAAGCGACCGCTAAATGGAAATGGCGGTAGTACTAGTTCCCGGGATATGGGATGGCTGTGCGGGGAGGGAGGGTGGTGAGGGGCATCCATCACCAGCAAAGTGTAGTGAAAGAATTATCAACGGACCAGCTTTTAACTGCCAGTGTTTTATGAATCGTGCCGTTTTCGTACAGTTTATTTCGTGCAGCTTTTATGCTATTTTTCAACTCGAAGCACACGTGCAGCTGCTGGTAAATGGCTTGCCGCATGAGCGAGCATCCGAGCACGAATCCGACCGAACAACGGAACCGTGAATGGAGAATCCGAATAAAATTAAGAAAGCTCCAAAAAGAGTTGAAAGTTTTCGGAGCCCTATTCAATCATTTCCATCTCAATACAAACGGCGAAAACTCCCATTTCTTTCCTCTGTTTTGTGTTGTAAATTTTCATGTTGATAAGCAAAAAGGCAACCTCTTCAGCCGTATGGGATATTTTGGGGAGATGGGATGGGAAACTGTTTTCGACAGATACACTCAAACACACCGCCCCCGGAAAACGGGACACACATAGGGTGGGTTTGAAGTTTTTGGGGAGCGAAGTTTTGCCCACCCAAATCTTGATTACACTTGGATTAGGCCCATTATTTCCGTGTCAATAAATATCGTCCTCGTGCTCGTCATCGAGTATCCTGGTGTTCCGGGGGCTAAGATATGGATGGCCGAACGTAGCAACACAACCAACGTTTCGGTAACGCAATCAACGCAATGAGTTGTGATGGGAAGAAGCACACGAAGGACACCGAACGTCCGAAAAAGGAACCGATAAATGCATTCCGGGGGGTGGGGACAACGATTCGATGTTGCCGTTCTGTGTTGGATCGTGGCAGGCAGGGCGGGCGTGTTCGATTACCGTTCTCGGTAAGGGTGGGGAAATCAATTTGGCCAAAGTTGACAAGATCCTGAGCAACAGCAACGGCAACAACTTGCCCCGGTGCTGGATCGGTGTGAAGTATTATCTTTTATTGGAGGGCTTTGGCCAAGGGTGCACACAATTGGTGCTTTTGGTTGGACTGTTTTGTTTCTTTAATCTTCGCACTATGGGACAGAAGCACTGTACGAGAGCAACATATAAACTGCTTAGCTTGTAGAGATTGATCTCAAATTTTCTTCTGGCGTAAAAATGGCGATTCTTGTGAGTATCATTTTGTCCGTTTAATTATTTAGAAGTTTACCTAATATTGTTACCAAACTCAAATATTTTTACAATCTTGACGAAGAAAGGACCGAACGCGTGTGTTTTCGTTTATACTGCAGACTACACAAGCAAGGACGCCATGTTTAGTCGGTTGCTTTCATCGCTTCGAGCCAATTCAATCCTATCCGGTTGAACGAGTTGCCATCTCAATTTTCGGTGACGAAGCAGCAGCAAAAGATGGAAAAAACTTGAGAGAAACACACACACACAATTGATTCTCAGCTGTCCCAGCTGGTGTTGCTGCTGCTAGCAGCAACATCTCGATATTCGACGGTCCGCCAGTCCCGCATCCAAGATGGTCGCCATTGATCGTGCGACGAGTTTGTGCCTGTTAGTCGCTCTCGTGTTTCGGATTTTATTTCTATTTTATTTATTTATTTTACTCGCCCGCTTAGCTTCTTAGCTTCCGACCGACCGACCGACCGACCGAAGAAGCAGCAGCGGTTTAGGAGCAGAGCAAATTGAATAAAGTATATCGAAAGAAGACGAAAGCAGTGGGGTGAAAAAAAGAAAGACACACGACACAAGCATCCAACCCCCGGAACGCACAGATAAACACTTGGTAAGATATCAAAAGCCGGCGACAACACGGTGTGAAAATAAGGCAGGATAGATAGCAGCTAGCCAAGGCCCGATGGTTGAGAGGCAAAAGTTTACTCAGGAACGATCGGAACGAAGCACAAAAAACAGTAAAAACCAGAAGCGAATCTAAGAAATGCAATCAAAATCGTTGCGCTTTTCCTTGCTTTGCTCGGTTCACACCGGCACCAGCCACCGGGAGGATTACCCAAATCGGGGAGGGGTGCAGTGGAATAGCGGCAGGTACGCAAAAAATGAAATTAATTTCCACAGGCGAACGAACCGGTGTGCGAATCGCATGCAGGGAGCGTTTAATTGAATAGGATCGAATTAAAATGCTCCGTTCAATTAGCAATATGAATAAGATGCCAATCATGTTGGGACTAGGGCGAGGCAAAAAAACGAGGGATCCGACAGGGTTTTCCACCTGTGAAAATGTGAAGCACAAAAAAAAAATGGATAGTCTTCTGCTGCTGCTGATTGCTGATCGTGTGCTGCATCAGTCATTGAGCGGTCCTGGTGGAATTAGGCAGAATTGTCTTAGTAATCCTCTGTGGCCCTTGTACGCTTCTTAACCAAGAGCTTGTTCGACGTCATTTTCAGTGATTAAAGAGATGAAAACAACACACAAAAAACAAAGCGCGTTAAAGAGGGTTCATGCGAAAGGCACGGGGAATCGTTAGCAGACGAACGATTTTTGGGAAATAACAAGCATCCCCGGTCAGCGATAGGTAGATGGGTAAGGATCGTTGCACAGTACGCCCTGGCTGTGCTGGCATTCGTTACATGAACCTAATCCTCTAAGAAAACTGGAACCCTTTCTATAGGTGGACCACCTTGACCTTCCCGAATTGTTCTGAAGCTGAAACATTTCGTGTGCGTCAAGCAGTTTGCCGTTTTCTCTTTGATGTTTTAATGATCGTGGCAAACGACAGCGACTCCGAAGGCATCAGCACCCCGGGTTTTTGGCTTTGCCTTTCGGACACACAGCACAAACGCTTTTCGTTGGTTGGCAGAAAACAACAGGACCGAAACGGTTACTTACCGGTGAGCCAAAGTTGTGTCCGATTTCGTGCGCCAGCGTTACGTGGGATACGGCCGGTGGGACGTGTTTGCCATAGTTGAGCAGTGTGACGATGCCGGTGTTGAGCGACTTCAGCGAACCACGGTAGTGCTGAAAGCAGATAAAGAGAAACCGAGATGTAATGCTGTGAAGATTCAGTGGACGGCTGTGGGTTTAATTGTATTGTATTTTTGAAGGAAATAGAGAGAGAGAAAATCGAGCATTTCCCAATGAAAGCTCAAGACGAATGTTTTAGGAAGCGAACCCATCGTGACGCAACGGGATGTGTTTGTCCGGTGTACTAATGAGCTTGCAAGGAAGAAACATCGTACAACAGTTCTCTAAAACGGGCAGTCGGCGAACCTGGTTAAAGGTATTTAGCTGACTGATATTGGTAGCCAGAATTTGCAGACACGGAATAGTGACGGTTTGCTAAAGACTGCACTGATCAGTAATCAGTTTTCCACTTCCCAATTAATAGTTCCAATCTTTAAGGTCCTCCATTCAATCGATCGCTACACGTGCTTAGTTCCTATCGCCGGCAACACCATCAAACGGTGCACGGAAATTAACGCAATCAATGTCATCAGCGTATGAAATGGTGACCGGTTTGTGGCGACCGGCCACCACTCCACGAAGCAGCACACTAGTCAAATTACACACTCATCATCATCATCATCCATCATTCCACTTTCGCGGCAAGCGGGGAAACTCCTTCCGTCGAAGATTTTACACCCTGGTGGAATGATAGATTTTCTTCCATCTTTTGCACACACTCTTCAGTTGTAACTCGCCCGTTCGGGTGAATTGATGTATATTATCTTTCCTCAAAATCCGGTATCGTAGTATCGGAGTCTGATTTCTGGAGCCTCCGTCGTCCGTGCCAAAATTCCCCGAAGCAACCGCAACAACACACACACACACACACAAAGACCCATTTCCCTCATTCACTAGCGCCACCGAAGACGGTTTCTTCGGGCTGTCTTGTGGCTATCGTGTGGCTAACGAGACAGCTTCATTTGGACGTAATTGAATAGAAAAACTATCAGTCATCATCGTCTTTCGGTGTTGGTTGCCTCCCCGAGGCAATGCTGCGGTTCGTCGTTTAGAATGAAGCGTCAGAATCATCGTCATCATCATCGCCCCGATACACGGTTGCACGATGAGTAGGAGAAGTGAGCCGAATCCAATAAAAACAACACGACACGTGGTTTGTTTAGATGAAATTGAATTGAGGAGAGCGAAAGAAAGGTGGAACGAGAGAGAGAGAGAGAGAGAGAGAGAGAGCGATAGAAAGAGAGAAGATGTGAGAGATTGATTAAGTGCAGTTCGATACAAATCGAATACGGGGAGTTCTGGGGGAGGTTAAGTTCGTTGCGGTTCAGTGTTTTGACAGCTAGAGCATTCCTTTGAATTAGCGAAACCACCCTTGATCGGTTGCGAGCTGGCGAAGGACCTTTTTCCTGGAATGTTTGGTGGCGGTTGTGGTGTTGGAATTTAATCAATGCCTAGCCACAAGGGAATCGATCGAACAGAAATGGATAAAATTTCAAACATTCGACGTGGGCATTCAGCGTTAATTGTGGAGTGATTTCATTTCGAGGGAGGTTTTTCAATCGATTTTTTAACGGGATTTGAACATGATGTGTGTTAGGGAGTTCAATTCCTGTAACCTTAAAGCTGGGGCCGCCCAGGTGGTGTATACGATTAGTAAAACTTAGTCTCAGAAAGCTAGCAATAGCTGGCAGGCCAAGACCTCACGAGGTTGTAGTGCCAAGGAAGAAGAAGAAGAAGAAGAACCTTAAAGCTAACAGTTCCACTCGAAACTACTTGTTTTGTTTGTATAAGAACAGCCAACATCTCCCAAAAATAAAAGTCTTGCGAACAAAATATTAGCTTTAGTTGTCGTCTTAGCTTCCCATCAACCAAAATGCTATAAAAAAAACCCCGAGCCAAATAAATAAATTCAGCCGAATCATTGCCCGCGGAACGTGATGTTTGCGCAAATCTGCAAAGCCAAAAGAAAAAGCAATCCCTAACGATTGTAGGAGTAAGTAAGATTCTCTAATCGTTTCACCACAATCGTAGGCGATAATCCGCTTCCTCGAGCGATGAAAACACCTTTCGTTTACCGTATTACCGTTTGCGAGCTCCTACAGCCAATGAAACAGTCTTCTCTGCCATGGTGAAGAACGAACAGTGCAAAACCTTAAAAAAACCTTCTCAGCCCAAGCCAGGTGTGTTCGTAATTATAATCCCTTCGGCTCCCTTTGGCAGCCCTGTCAGGGTTCATCAAACACGAACCTAACAAGACGATTTGCTGTAGGAGCGGCAATTTTTTATACGGATATGCACACGGTATCGGACGCGCAAAGGCGACCAAATCGTTCGGCGTCCAAATCCTCATCTTTACGGTACCGCGTCGCTCTGCATCTAATTAAAGCACAACCGCCACCCGATGTCCCACGCTATCGGCGCACAGTGGCTTGGGATGAATTGGGAGGAAACTTCCCAAAAAAAACCTTTTTTCCACGGTTAAAAAGCGAAACCGGTTGCAGCGTTCGCTCATTAGCCAGGGCCAGTGCCACCGGTGTGTCTTTGCCGGGATGTTTTCGGTGACCTTTTCCTCAATTGGTTTCCCGAAACGATGGCTGGATAAATTAAAACAAAAGCCCAACCGAAAGAAAGCGACCGAAGCGAAATTCTGACTCTGTTATCGCTTGCACCATCCGTGAGTAGAATGAAAATGAAATGGAACTGATTAGGAACCGAGAATCCGGAAAATCTTGGCTGTTTTGTTTCGGTGAACAAGATGCTGCTAGAATCAAAGGAGATCTTATTGCGGGTTTACGCTTTGTTTGGTATTTTTGGTGATTTTTTGTTGAAATAGTTTGAGTTTCTCTTGCTGCAGTCATAAAGTCTTCCTGCTTTATAGTGCTGAATTGGCTTGAGGGCAAATAGAATCAACACCAACCACTGCGATATGAATGGTGTCTGTTATGCGGAGAAGACTATACTACATTATTGCAATACTGTGACATTTGCTTTTTAAATATAAACAATTATGGTATGCCACACAATACAACTATGAGCATGCTTGGCAAAAATTGTTAAAGAACACAACAAATAACAAATAAATAGTAATAAATAAACCAAAAATTGTTAGATTTTTTTTTGTAAGTTCGTTTAAACATCATAAACTTATCCAAACCTGCATAGAATCATAATTACCTTTCAAACAGGACTTGTAACTAATATAAATCTAACTCGATCGTATTTATTAAATGAAGTTCTTTTCCGTAGGGCGTAGGGCATATTCTCATTAAATATGTCCGAACCGTACCGTGCCGGGTACCGGCAGTGTACGGTGAAAATATTCCCATAAATAAATAATACACGCACATCCGTTGTCCGTTGATGCACACACAGAGCAAGAATCCAGTGGTGCCGCCGTTTGTGGGGCTATTTTTCTTAATTTGTTTGATTTCTGCACCGTTCGTTTATTTTTAATTAGACCTCACAATCGTACACCTTCCCTTCCAAAACCTTACCCCGGCACACTTCTAGGTTTGTTCACCATTTTACTAAACACGGGCAGCAAAAAGTGTACCAAACCCAGTAATGGTTCTCTCTTTGTCTGTTCGCTCTGTTCGCTCTATCCCTCGGATTCTCTTAGCATACCAACACCGTCGGCCACTGGTTTGCCATTCATCCGGTCGATCCTGGACCACGAATCTTGCCACGAATCCAACGCAGGACCAACATACATAGCAGCCCAGCAGAGCATAACATGCCCCATCGCTGCCGGCCAGAGCACGCCACCGTTACCGGGTGTCCCATTGGGTGTAGTTGCGGGGTTTCTTATTCTTGACGGTTTTGAAAATAAATAAGCGCCTGCAACGGTTCAATTCGCGAAACTTTTGCCCACCGCGGGGTGACCATTCAGCTTGTTGTTGCTGCTGAAGCTACCGCAGGACAGGCAACATCAACCCGCCAGTTTGTACGAGCTGTCGGCAGGACGCGTATAATTCAATTATACACTAAATGGAGCTTTGAGGCGTGAAGTGACGGACCCGGGCATCATTTGTAATCGAATTTCGCACAGCGTTTGTACTTTATGTGGTGCGAGCGCAAATACATGAAAGCTGTTACTACTGACCGACCCGCTAGTCTCTGCCAAGTCTCGTAAACAAGGCATCAGAAATTCGAGGCGGAGTTGGGCAATGATAATTTCCCGGAAACTTTTCTTTTGTGGTTCATCAAAGCGAAATTACTGTTGTGGTATGGTGCAATCAAATGAAGTTTAAGAAGAAATTGTCATAAATCATGTTGCCGGCAAATTATTATTTACTGACACGATTGAGTTGCGTGCTTGTTGGTTGCTTTCTCTGGAACAAATTGATACGAACGATAGGACATTTTATTTTCACAGTAAAACTGTGTGACATAATGTTAAGAATTTCCTTGAAAAAGGATTATTACTATATTCACTATGCAAAATTGTGACATTGCATATACTCTTAACACTTCCATGAATCTCTTAAGCAATTTATAACGATTGTAAATAGAAAAACTTAATTTAAAATGCACAAATTCCCCGGTTTACTCTACCGGATTCGTGCAAATAAAAAAACAAATGCCAAAAATTAGACAGCTTACGAAGAATCCACGGTGTTATGATACTTCATTCTTCAATTTTGCTACCCCGAATATCGGATGCATCCCTACAAACTCCCGTGCTGATCGGTGTGCCGGAAGGAAAGGTGCTGGTATTATGCATAATTAATGAACCACAGGAAAAAAGAAACAGAAGCATCCACAGCCGGGAAGAGTGCCCTCAGCGGTCGATGCTGTTGGAAGCGTAAAAGATGAACAAAGTTAGCTTTTTAAAACGCTGCAAACAGTAATTAAAACTAAACGCATAAAATTCGATCCAGTGCGCGTCACTTTATCCGGTGAACGACAGCACGGCGAGCGAGTAATAAAAAGTAAATAGACTAGAGACTGCAAATATTTGGTATTGAAAAAAGTTGGTTCTGTTTGTGCCGGTCTTTGGCAGCGTATCGCATTTGCCACCGGAGCTGCTTGTCTGAGGCTTAATTTAAAGATAGTTGAAGATGTCCTGTTTTTAAGTGATTTTTTGCAATGTTTAGTAAAAAAAGGCATGCGATTGCAACATAAAATAATGTTTCTCTTCATATCAGCCCGGTTCATTGTATCATAACTCAAATTACTTAATACTCAAACCAAACACGTGTGTCCTCCAAGAAACTCTCTCCGCAATAACAACAACAACAAAACGGAACGCCGTTAGGAAGCATAATTTGTCACACTCGCACAAGTCTCAATGCCCTCCAGACGGTGTAGCGTAGGATTTGTGTTAAGATTTTTCCGTTTATCTGCCTCTCGCACCAGCTCACACTTCAAAACTTTTTGCTTTTCAATTCACTTGCACAAGCAACGGGAGGCCAAGACCGAAGGGCATGTACACACACATTTGCTCTGCTCACCACACAAGTATCGCCACACTTCGCACGGCCTATCCGTAGCACTTGCCACGTAAGCATTCATTCATGTGGTCCGTGACGCCTTATCCTTTCGCCGTTCAAGCAGGACAGGACGAACGCGCCAAACAAATAGTACGTGCAATTACACAAAGGTACGGGACGGTGGCAGTGAGGCCTGCGGGCTGGAATGGAACGTATGGGGAAGGGCAGACGCTTTGTCAAACATTTGTACCACACTTCGTTGTTAATTGTTTTTGTTTTGTATCATGCCGGTAGTGTTTGTGCTCGTACGCGCATTCTGCTACTCATTGGTACGTGGTCTTTGACCGAGTTTCAAACATGGCCCTGGAAGAAGGGTGGACAAAGCAGGGAAGGTCTTGTTTCTTGTGCCCCACTGCTTAAGACGAGTTAGCCTGCTAATAGGGAGATCTCAACCTCCTGTTCGACGAAGGCGGTGTAAGTATCCGCAACATTTAAAAAAAAATCCCTCTCAAGATGTGACAAATGCTTCAGGAACGGATACCCGCATGCTGCCATAAAAGTCACACCACAGTCAGCACAGTCGCGTGCCACGTAAAGTTGAAGCCCGGCCAAGAAAAACTCGGTGCTGATAAAGATAAACAAGGTTGGTTAAAAAGGCATCAAGAAAGAGACACTACATGGACAAAGAACGCATTTGTTGAGACAATCGGGTTATTCAAGCTGAACGATGTAGAGCTTTAGTAGACCATACAAATCCAAGGTTTTATTATTTTATGTTTATGTTACATCCAACGTCAGAATGAACGCAAAAATGAACCGAACAAGGGACGTAGGACAACACTGCACCTCAACATTAAAGAGTAAAAGGAGCATTTCACATAAAACAGAGTTCCGGTACCGGTTTCGGAAAGACGGACAACGGACATAATGTTGGGATACTACTGCTGCTGCTGAACAAAACAAGCAAGACGAGACCCTTACCTGCCAACATGGCGGATAGATGGGTCTGGATTGTGAATATTTTATGACGCCTCACCCGGTATTGATTTGTTGTAAAGCAACATTGTTGCGTGCGTTTGTGAACACTCCGATGAATAGAGAATCCTCATCATGGCCACGACAGAGGGAAAATGCTAAAAACTGCAACAACGTCACGTACTACCAAATGGTAAAAATGTGTACGCATTTTCACAATCTCTTGAGACCTTGGGTCCTTGGGTATGATAAGTCGTTCGAACTTTTTGTTTTCAAGTTTTTTTTCCCCCTGTCTGTCATCCGGTGAATGGCGAGTACGGTTCTTTTAAAGACGATCGAGTTTCAGCCAGTTTCTTTTAAAGATCCACACAAGCAAGACAATCGCACATGTTCGGCTTTAAATTTTTACACAAGAAATTGTGCCGCTTCGATGAATGGTTCGGTTGGAAAGCTCGGTTCGGCGTCCACTCGAGCTAGTACCATTAATCAACGGTTGGCCACGCATCCCGGGGGACGAATTCCGTAATGGAGAAAAAGCGGAAAAGTTTTCATTTCAATTTATGTGACTCGCTACGTTCCCCCAATCTCTGGAGGGTCCTCCGTTGCGGTAGCCCTTTCGCCACCCCTGATCCTGTTTGTGCGTTCGATCATGACCTTTTTTTTTTTTGGGTACCGTCCCACCACAGTGTGCTAGCTTTCCAACGTTCGGATTCTGCTGCTGGCACCCAAAATGGTGCTTGAAATAAAAGAAAACACGAACACGAACAACTCTAAACAAAAGCGTATGTACACAACAAAAAACCATCCAAAATTGAGAAGCTTGGCAGCATGTCAAGGATTTGTCAGTTTCGAGAGAGAGAAAAAGTGTAGCCAAATTCACTCAGCTCCAAACTGGCAAAGACGATGGCAAGGGCACGCACCGCAGCATTACGAGCGTACGAACGAACAGGACGAACAGTCAGACAACATATTCGTGTTTGTTTGTTTTTTTAGAAGAAGGCATGGTTAGCGCTTCCCCAATCGATTCTCGCACGCATGGCAGACAGCTGAAGCAACCCTTCACTCACACTGTCCTTCAACGCTGACACGGGAAGGCATCAGCCAAACGAGATTACCAGTTCGTACATTCGATTAGTACAGGTGGGCTTCACGGGGAACAAAAAGCAGAAAACACGTCCCCTCGGGAGTGCCGCGTGGCTGAGATAAATGGCTGGGACTCAAAGTTGCACATATTATTTGATTTAGTTATAAAATATTACTAATACCGTCATCTTTACCAACTCACTCCTCAGTGATGTGAAGATTGTGTTCCACCAGCTGGAGGGATAAAACATGATTAGCTATCACATTATGCGTGTGCTAGGCTGCAAGCTTCGCGAGTGCGTATGACGGTTTTACGAGCCATTATTAATGTTAATAAAATTCAACACTGGGAAGAAGGGAATGGGAAGAAGTTATCAAACTGATTTCGTTTCGCCATCTTGATGTAGATGTATGAGAGTGAAAATATGGTTCTCTTGTCGCATGTCCCAAGGTTCGCCGAAAGATGCTTTTCGTGTAGACAATCTACAACGGTACAAGCTGCAAACGTAAAAGCAAAATAAAATTGGTTTAGCAGATATGTGAAGTCTCTGGAAAGTGTGGTTTTGCTGGTTGTGGTAATGATTTTGGTTAAAAAAGACCCTGGTCCTCAACGGAGCAGTAAAATCAATCTTAGATAGGAGTGACTATGTTGGAGCAAAAGATTGTGAGAGTCCTTTGGACCATTCCTTTTCTTCTCAAACTCTACAACTTCAAGAGGTCTGACTCTCGGTGATTTCGACTTACCCGTAGTCCCCGACCTAAGCTCCACTTCATAAACCATTTTCAAGAATTAAATACAGGAAGACTGCGTTTTTTTTAACAAACAAAAGAATTCAAAAACCCGTGTTATGATATCAAAACTTGAAAAAAGCTCCAACTCAAATTGATTTCTCCGAAAACATAATGTAAACATAATGCATGAGCTTCAGTTAGGAGATGGTCTACACTTCTTCAAAGTCGCATTGCATACCTCACAAATCACTGTAATGTACTGCAATTTAATTCTAATCATCATTTGACAAAGAGATTACCAGCTGTACATGCACTCTCGTAATAAAACACACTTTCTTTTCGTTCCTTTTCAATTCAATGCAAGGACGTTTGTTAGAAAAAAGAAACTCCAACACTCCATAGTTACCTTCGAAAGCTTCGGGCAGGTGTGTTCTCCCCCCAATGAAATGTATTGTCATCGCCCGGTAGAATAGATATTGTGTGCGGAACACTATGCGGTTGCCGTGTGGGAACCTGCCATGCAATAGGCAAAACGAGCAAGGATGGTTCGACTTTTCGAGAGACTGTTGCCTATTTTGTTATGCTCCCCCAGCCTGTCACAGCAGCACGTCATCACACACGGGTGGTGTGCCGTACCACCGAATGCACGGTCCGTTTATTTTGTTGCAATTTTTATCTCCGTCTGCCGGTACCAACCCAGTGGAGTTTTATTATTGTTTTTAGCATTTTTTTTTTGCTTTCCTCCCAGTTAGTACCTTCCTCTCTGTTTGTGTGCGGTACGTTGTTCGCTTCATTCTTCCACCCAGCAGGGTGAGATTCACTTCCGGCGGATGTGATGTGCATTTTAATAAATAAATACACTCTTCCGTAGACTGAACGTAGAGCTGCCGGGCTGCCAAACGATTTGCACCCTGTGGGTTGGGTGTTTTTGCTCCCACAGCTCAAACTTTATTCTATTCTGACGGTTAATGCGCAATGGTGCACAAACTTTTCTCACCTGAGAAAGAACGTTCCATGTGTGAAAAGTAACGTTAGAAACCGAGCAGCTGAAAGAGAAGGATGCCGGTTTTTTATTCTGTGAAAAACCCCCCGCGTTGGATACCTTTTTTACGATCGCTGTAGCATCATCCTCACGATCCTCACAAGACACGTCTAGACACGGGTGGACATGATTTTTTATCCGCCAGACGTTGATGTGTTGTTGATTGTGGTTCCAGCTGCTCACAAGAAGTAGGTAGGAATTTGGTTCCATTTCCACCCAATTTTAAGCGAGAAAAAAGTGCACCATACTGATGGTGTAGGGATGTTTTTTTTTTAAAAAAGGTTGCCTAACAACCGGATGCCTTTTAGATAGAGTTTTAAGAATTACGTCTACATGCAACGGCGCCTCACTTTTTACGGCAGTTTTGATAGCACAGGCACTAAAATGTGGAACTAACGTTACCGTTTTCTGCGAGTAATTTTAACTTCCTTTTAACTCATAAAGTCAGTAAGTTGTCGCTACATTTTATTGGATGTATTTGTCTTTAGAATGAAAATATTTTTACAAAGAACTCGAAATTAACGTATTTAAAAAAAACGTTAATTCCCATGATGTCCTAACCCAGCGCAAGGGTAATAAAAACTTTTAAAATTATGACTATTAATTTTCGGCCACGATGCAAATGTTTGCCAACTGGCTATCACTGCACGGGTGCACTGTGAATAAACCATTTACTAATTGGTGTTTTTGAGGTGACGAGTACATTCTCCAGTCCACTTCCGGCCATTGATGGGAATACTTTCACACAGCGAACACAGGTGTGTAGTAGCATTACGGAGAAATTCTAGACACATTCCGAAAAAGTTCGACTTCCCATTCCGGGAATATTCAACCCGACGGTGAAAGGTTTGGTTATGTTTGTAGTTTGTTTATGCGACTGGGTGTATGTGGGGCGGAGAAGAGGTGCAACTTTTACAATTAGTACATTTTTCTCAATCATAGTTGGGTCGGTACGGTAAACGTGACCCTTGTTACTAGTCACCACAAGACCCGGGTAAGGGTGCGACACAGCCCCAATCCCAGGAGACATTACTTCGACACATTTCGGTTCGCTCTTGTATTTGGTCAACTAGTTTTGGTCCTGGAGCAGTGATCGAACGAGAGGAACTTCGTGAGGTGGGTCGTGTAGTGCCTGTTACTACTGGTGTACTTTTTATGCTTTTTGCAGCCTTCACAGTAAGCGTAAATCAAATCCCAACGATGTATGATGGGTGACCGAGTGGCTTCGTGTGCCGTTCGTGAATGGCGCTGAAAGTGCTTGTGTTTGTGGTTGTCCAGCTGACGGTATACACTGGCAACAACGGAACACCGAACCGAAGGTAGCCAACCATTCGCCAGCTATCATAACTAACCGCCTCTGGAGGGTAGTAAATTATCATTTCTGTCCATAAAAGTTGTATGGATGACTCTATTCGATTCTCGTTTCTCTCTGTTTATTCCATCGCTTCCTTCCAAAACCTTTTTCGGTACATCAGCGTGTGTACGGCACTGCTATTCACGTGGCAGCCACTATCTGTATTGCGCCAACCAGCACACTCGGCATGGTCAGTAACTGTTGCAATAGCTTGGGTTCACTCGACGTTACGATGAAGTATTTAGGGGGTTTTTATTTTTCTTTGTGTCCTACAACACTGCCCACCGTCGGATAAGGACGGAATTCAGCCAAAGTGATGTTACGGCAATGGTTCAAGCGACCACACACACACACACGTACACGGCTGAGGGTTGGTTTTCGATTCAGACAAGGCTAAAGGTTGCCATAAATTTAGTTGTGCCACACAATTCGCTCGAATGGCGCACACACGGATACGGCACGGCAATAGTGCCTCCCTTTTCTGAATGGCCAATCTTGACTCGCAATCGCAATGGCGTTGACGACCGTCAGCGTCATCTTACTGCTCGCCAGCAAGCGATCTACGTAAAAAGGTGGAAAAAAAGGAAGGAAAATTCGCGCATTAAACTACCCACTTCTTCATGCTCTGCCCCTGGCCTCCTCACCACTGCCCCCTCCGTCTTCCCACACAAACGCAGTAATGATGACAATGGTAGGGTCGTTTTCTTGCCAAAGTCAGCCACTTTTCTTCTATTCACATTTCTCACACCGCCACATAAAAAGCTCGACCTGCTACGGGTACGTACACGACAAACATTTACGCACCGAACGAAGACGCTTTCCGTTTTTCCGGGTTTTATCTTTGCCTCCGTTTTTTTTTTTTTTGTTCGCTGGCTTCTATTTCGGCGTTAGAAAAATGTCACGGGCCAAGCATGGGTGTGTCCGGGCAGCAGTAATTCAGTCGTCCGGGATGCGAAAAATGTCCGCGAGCCAAATAAATCACTATCGATCGGGCATCAGCAGCCGGGTGCGTGACAGTCGTGGTTGTGTGAGGCTGCGGTTTGTTCGTGCCTGCTCACAAATGCTAAAGCGTCCCCGGGTCCTTAACGGCCGGCGGGTTGCACGCAGATGACGGATAATGGTGAAGGAACTGCCAATAAATTGGAGATATTTTCGAGGGATTTTTGGCGTCACTCTTAGTGGAAATTGATGACGCCCCGGTGACGATGACGAATGGGCACAGCCCGGATTCGTGTTGCGTGTGGCGTTGGTTGCCTTATTTAAATCGTTGTGATTGCTTTTCTTTTCAAGAAGGCGCATGGTGTGTACATTTTAGTTTTTGCACAGCGGTGCACAAAATGAGGATGGATTGAGATATTTTATCCTACCATTTGTACAAATGTTACAGAAAATTAACTTCGTTTAAGATATTCAAAGCTTTTTATACGGCCACATTGCAGGGGTTAAAACTGAGCTAATCCTTTCCGAAGATTAAGTATTGGTTTGTTTCTTCAAATTGTACAAAAAAATCAAGTTATTACACCAACACTTTTAAATCTTATTTCCATGAAAACGCAGGCGAGAGAAAGTAAAGTAACCGAAGAATCGTCTCCGTATCTCATAATAATTACAAGAAATACATCGTACGATGGCGGTCATATTTCTCTTTCCTTTGCAGCACTGGGTGATAAAAAAATATCCGAAAGATCACCCTCACTGCTTTAAACGCCACTCTACAACAGTGCGGTAGACTTTCCCAGCAACGTTCAATGTAAAGCACAGAATGGATACAATCAGCTAAAGTTTAGTCGCTTTGAGATTGGATTAAAATTCAATTCTTTCGAACATCATCTTGGGAGCGAGGTTTGGGAAATTGGGAATTGGAGTGAAGTGGTCCAGTTTCACCATTCGCCTTTCGCATCTTCCGCCGACCCAGGACACCGCACACAGCAATACGTTCTGTGAGCTGCTGTGCGGTTCTGGCTACAATCGAACCCTTACTGCTGACACACCGTAATTGAGACGGAAATTGCATTTCCTACACCGGGCACACAGTGCGACAAGACGGGACACGGATGGACAGCAGTTTGTTTTGTTTCTTTGTGCGGTTCCACGCTGACAAAGAGGATATTCGTTGTCTAGTGGTCGGTACGGTCGGCACGGCAATGCTGAGCTGGTTGGATTTTTTTCTTTCTTACCTCTGCTCTCATCTTATTGCACTCCCCGTGCTGTGCTGGGGAAAGCTGGTTAGGGACAATTTTTGCTTTCCGAG